>PVKC010022957.1:0-17473 GCA_004027635.1 Crocidura indochinensis
AAAAAGAAGGAAAAAAAAATAAGGCCTCCCAATTCTTACCACAGGCTGTGTTCCTCACACGGACTGTATAGAAAAAGGAGGTACAGCAAACGCACTTCAACCCAGACCCTTGCCTGGTCTGGATTGGAAATTGGGGACAAAAAAAAAAGAGAAGAAAGGGAAAAAGGAAGCAAAACAAAAATAATAGAAATATCAGACAAAATAAAACAAAACAAAACAAACAAAAAAACCTGAAAAACACCACAGCAATAAAGACAACAACCAAACACTAACCACGGTCCTGAAATAAAGACAAATCAAAGCACAGAGGGGAAAAAAAGGCAAAGGAAGGAAAAAACAAGCAACAGCAATTATAAAAAAAAATTATTTTGTGCTATTTTTTTGGCATAGGCACAGTAAAGTTTGGGGAGATTAAAAAGGGAATTCCCCTGGCCTAAGAGATACAGGGTTTCTCTGCCCTTAAAGTATACTGTCATGGGTATGACTAAAGGCTCTGTACATGCTCTTTTAATCTCCCCTAGGTCCTTTTTTGATGTCTGGAAGTTTTCTGCTCCATCGTAGGTGATAAAATCAGGCCTCTGTAGCTAGTGATCTTAGTATTTTCACATGTCATAGGATGGAGTCTTTCTTTACAGTTCCAGAGATTGTTCCATCACTGTTGTTTTAATCAGTCTTCTGTAGTTGGTGTCTTGGTTTTTGCACCGATACTAGGATGAAGCCTAGGATAGAGTTGTACAGATCATAGGCCTAGACTAGGTGTTTTTTTTTTTTATTGGTCCCAGGATACGTTCAGCCCAGTCATGTTGGTCACAGTCAGTCTTCTTTATTTAGTGATCTTGGCTCTTGCATCGATCAAAGGATGATGTGTTCTGATTTCATTTTATTGTTAGGTCTTGAGATGAAACAACCTGCTCTTAGATCAAGTTGTTGCCATTTCATCATTGTCAGATTTTAATAGCATTTTGTTTATCTGGCTTCAAATCATTTAGAACTTATATGACAATTGTTTTAAACAATAGAAGCCTTTATAGAGGATAGCACTCATTTATATGCAACTTATTTCTATGGATGGGTATTACAGTATAATCGTAGTCATTGGTAAACATTTCTTTTTCTGCACTAGGTCTACATACTTCAGGTTATCTTATTCATAAATGAATTAAAGCAAAACTAGTAGTTAGGTACAGTTTACAATGAAAAGATATTTTGGTCAGTTAAAAAGCTTGCTAACTGACTTGGTTAGTAAATGGCAACATTTATATAAGTTATGTTCTATCACCACTATTAAAGCATACCTTTAAAAAATTAAAATGTCCCCTCATTTATGTGATTTCATTGCAATGACAATAATCAAAAGTACATTTAGTATAAATACAGTTAAAATATTAATTACCAAAATGTAAAGATCTCAAACAAGAAAAGGAAAACGCATAATAGAAAAAATTAAATCAAGGGGCCAGTGTGATAGTAACATAGGTAAAATGCTTGACTTGCATGCAGTCAACACAGGTCCAGTATCTAGCATTCCATAAATGGTTCCAAGTATGGCCAGGTATTATCCTTGAGTTTAAAACTAGGAGTAATGTCAAGAGTATTGTGTGGTCAAAATATACCCAAACAAACAAATAAGAATAAAGGTAAAATAAATTGAGAGGTAGAAAGATAGTACAATGGTTAAGGCACTTGCTTTGTATGCATATAATCCTGGTTTGATTCAAGTTATAAAAGCACAATCATGGAATTTCTCCGTATCAACGCCTGCCTAGTGGGGCTGACTCCTAAGAACTGTGAGTCTTTTCTTTTCTTTATGTTTATTTGTCCTCTGCTGTCATCCAGACCTCGTGGGAGTGGGCCAAACCGGCTCCAAAAAGACTCACTCTCCCAGAGGTCCATCCTAGGGCAGAAACACCCAGGAACACCTCATTAGAGTGAAAACCGGCAAGAGCGAGTACTCTGCAAACCAAGGCCCCCTGATTATGACTTCAGACTGGGAATTTGTCCGTATCCACGCCTGCCTAGTGGGGTTGACTGCTAAGTACTGTGAGTCTTGTCTTTTCTTTGTCTTTATTTGTCCTCTGCTGTCGTCTGGACCTCGTGGGAGTGGGCTAATAATAGGCTGCAGAAGAGTACTTTGGCTCTGCTTCGCTACAAGGCCGTGCGCTCTTTCTAAGGAAAGCACATCAACGCAAAAAGAAGAGAAAAGATCACACTAAGCACTGTGTTGGATCACAGAAGCCCAGCATTTCTCTCTGGACTGTCTTCTCTGCTGTGTGCCTAGGCCCAAGATTTGATCCTTTGAGAGGCCTCATCCACGGAGGACTCCATTCCCTGGTAGGCAAATCGACACACCTGGAAAGGCTGGAATCAGAGGTGTCTTACTGCGTACATCACTTACCCAATGAATACCACCACAACACGTAGAAAAACATACAATATTTTAGACACATAGTGATATTGACATTGGCACAGGGGCATTCCCACCACCAATGTTGTCTTTCCTTCACCCCTGTTCCCAGCATGCATCCCATATCCCTCTCCTTTGCCCCCCCCCCCCCGCCCCGGGCTGCTTGTATACGTGGTCCCCTCTGTGTCTAGCTTGTTGTAGATTGAGTATCAATTCTGTTGTCATTGGCATTGATTTGGTGTTTAAGTCTAATCATTTTTTATTTCTACTTAATTTTCATATGACTTGGTCTTGGTACCATCCATTATTTCCCCCTTAATTTGTGAGGCAGAACAAGATGATTTAAGTTATGTGATTCTGCTTAAAGGAAATACAAGATAAAATGGAGCAAAAAATCAGACAAGCAAAAACTGGGAGGAGTAAGAGAAGGAAGGCAAAAAGGAAGAAAAATACAGAACAACAATACAAAATAAATCAAACAAAAACCTGTAAAGCAGCACAGCAATAAAGACAGCCACCACACAATTTATTTCAAAGTCAGTATTCAGAATAAGAGAGGACATTTATTCTGTACATCATAGACTTGGCTATTTTCTTGAATACCTATAATAAAATCTAAACTAGCTGGATTTTCAAATATGTATTTTTCTTAGAGCAGGTATTTTGCAATTCTGCCACTATGTTGCTTTGCTTGCTGATTTCCACTCTAGAGAAGTCTATGTTCTCTCTTGAACATGTGCTTTCTTGAACATGTACTTCTATTAAGCATGTATTCCTCACATATTTCTAAATAAGTTTCAGTATAATAAATATCCTATCACCTAAATAATCTACAATAGAACATATTTTATTTTTGAATTTTATGACTAAAATATCCCTAATTTATTCTTTGATGTCTACTATTCCTGTATATAAAATTTATCAAGTCATATCAAAGCGTTTTCAAATGGTTTCTATATTCAAACACTAATTTTTATTTAATTTTTGCACTATAATTTTTATTTTTAATTTATTTAAATAATTATTTGTATTTAAGCACCATGATTACAAAAATACTTGTAGTTGGGTTTCAGTCATAAAAAGAACACCCTCCTTCAGCAGTGCAACAATCCCATCACCAATGACCCTCATGTTCCTCCTCTCCCGCCCTCTGCATGTACTTGAGACAGGCATTCAACTTTTCTCACTCATTACCGTTGTCATGATATTTGTTAGTGTAGTTATTACTATAACTACACTCACTCTTTGTCACAAGCTTCATATCATGTGCTGATACTTCCAGCCCTCATTTCTATTGTCTTTGGGTATTATTACAATAATATTTTTCTTAAATCCCATAGATGAGTGAGACTATTATGTGTCGTTCTCTCTCCCTCTGACATATCACTCAGCATAATAGTTTCAATGTCCATCAATGTAAGGAAACTTTCATGACTTTATCTCTCCTGATATCTGAATATTATTCCATAGTGTATATGTTTCACAGTTTCTTTAGTCATTCATCTGTTGAAGGGCATCTTGGATGTTTCCAGATTCTGGATATTGTAAAGAGCGTTGCAATATATATAGTTGTACAGAGGCATCTTAGTATTGTGTTTTGAGTTCCTAGGGTAGATCCCTGGGAATGCTATAGCTGGATCAAATGGGAGCTCAAATTTCCATATTTTTCCATAAAGGCTGTACTAGACAGCATTCCCATCAGCAGTGAAAGAGAGTTCCTTTTCCCCCATATCCTGCCAGTACTGAACGTTCTTGTTTTTCTGATGTGTGCTAGTCTCCGTGGCATGAGATGTTACCTCATTGTTGTTTTGATTTGCATCTCCCTGATGATCAGTTATGTGGAGCAATTTTTTCATGTGTCTTTTGTCCAATTATATTTCTTCTTTTAGAAAGTGTCTGTTCATTTCTTCTTCCCCCTTTTTTTTTTTGATGTGGTTAGATTTTTTTCTGGTTAAGTTCTATCAGAGTGTATATTTTAGATATTAGCCCCTTATCTGGTGGGTATTGGGTGAATAGTTTCTCCCATTCTGTGGGTGGCCTTTGTATCCTTGTCACTATTTCCTTTGATGTACAGAAGCTTCTGAGCTTGATATAGTTCCATCCGTTTATCTCTGCTTCTGATACTTTAGAGAGTGAAATTTCCTTTTTGAAGATGTCGTTAGTCTCAATGCCATGGATTATTTTACTTATGTATTGTTATGATTTGGGGTCTGATATCAAGGTCTATACTCCATTTGGATTTGATCTTTGTACATGATTTTAGATGGAGGTGTGAGTTCACTTTTTTGCACGTGGCAGACCAGGTTCCAACACCACTTGTTGAAGAGGGTTTTCTTTCCCCACTTTGCATTTCTTGCCCCTTTATCAAAGATTAACTAATTGTATGTCTGGAGAATATTGTCTGATAACTCAAGTTTATTCTGTTATTCTGAGGATCTGTACATACCATGATGTTTTAACGAATCTTACTTCTTAATACAATTTAAAATTTGGGAAAGTTATACCTCACATAGTCCTCTTTCTAAGTAATGCTGTAGCTATTTGCAGGAGTTTATTATTTCAAATAGATTTTAGGAGTGTTTCATCCACTTATTTGAAGATAATGATGAGTATCCTTAGAGAAATTGCATAAAATTTGTCCAATGCTTTGAGAATATTGCCATTTTAGTGATGTTAATCCTCCCAGTCCATCAACAGGATATGCGTTTCCTTTTCCTTGTGTCCTCTTTTATTTATTTATTTTTCTTTTTTTGGGGGGGGGTAACACACCCAGTGATGATCAAGGGCTACTCCTGACTTTGTGCTCAGAAATCGCTCCTGGTTTGGGGGACCATATGGGATGCCAGGGGATCAAACTATAGTCTGTCCTAGGCTAGCAAGTCAAGCCTAGGCAAGGCAGATGCCTTACTGCTTGCACCACTGCTCCAGCTCCCTCTTTTATTTCTTGAAGCAAGGTTTTGTAGTTTCTTTGTATAGATCCTTCACCTGTTTATTTAAGTTTTCTCAATGTATTTGAATTTGTGTGGCACTAATACAAATGAGACTTTTATTTTAATATCCATTTCTTCTCTATCATTATTTGTGTAGAAGAAGACAATTAATTTTTGTGTGAACTTTGTAGCCAGCCACATTGTTATATGAATCTATTGTTTCTGGAAGCTTTTTGGTAGAGTCTCTAAAGATTTCTAAATATAATATCGTGTCATCTGCATGCAGTGAGAGTTTGAGTTCTTCCTTTCCTAACTGGATAACCTAGATATAATTTTCTTGCTTAATTGCTATTGCAAGAACTTCCAACACTATATTGAATAGGAGTGGTGAGAGAGGGCAACTTTGTATTTTTTTTTTGGGTGGGGTCACACCCGGCAGTGCTCAGGGGTTACTCCTGGCTCCATGCTCAGAAATCGCTCCTGGCAGGCTCAGGGGACCATATGGGGCACCGGGATTCGAACCTATGACCTTTTGCATGAATGGCAAACGCCTTGCCTCCATGCTATCTCCCGGGCCCCGGCAACTTTGTATTTTACCAGATTTTATAGAAAAGGTTTTTAGTTTATCTCCATTGAGAATAATATTTATGTTGGCTTTTGTTAGATAGCCTTGAATTATTGGAAAAAGTTCCCTCTATTCCCATCATTTTTGGAGTTTAATTTTATCATGATTAGATGTTGGAAATTATTGAATTTCTGCATTTATTGATATAATCATATGATTTTTATTTATTTTTTGATATGGTGTACTATGTTGATTTATTCATGTATTGATTCATGTATTTTAAAAATATTACTTGCATTACTAGAATTAAATCTAATTGGTCAAGGTGTATGACTTTCTTGATGAGGCATTGAATCCTATATGCCAGAATTTTATTAAGGACTTTGCAACTGTGTTCATAAGGAATATTTGTCTGTAGTTTTTTTTTTTTTGCATCATCTCTGTCTGGTTTTTTATCGGGGTGATGTTAGCATCATAAAAATCTATCTGGAAGTGTTTCTGTTTCTTCAGTTTCCTGAAAGAGCATGAAAAAATTCATAGTAATTTATCTTGAAAGGTTTGAAAGAATTTGTGAATTCATCAGGGCCTGGGATTTAGTTATTGGGAAGACTTTTGATTACCATTTTCATTTTATCAATTGTGATGGGTCTGTTTAGATATGCTATATCACTATGGTTCAAACTTGGAAGATTATGAGTCCAAAACTTTATCCATTTCTTCCACTTTCTCATGTTTTGTGGCATAGAGTTTCTCAAAATAGCCTCTGATTACCCTTTGAAACTGTATTCTCTGTAGTGAATTTTATTTATTTATTTTATTTCTAATACATTTTATTATATTTCTCTCTCGCCCTTTCTTTGTAAGTTTTGCTAGTGCTTTTATCAATCTTGTTTATTTTTTAAGAGAATCAAGTTTTGTTTTGTTGATCTTTCTGACAGTTTTTTGAATTTTTACTTCATTGATTTCTGTTCTAAGCTTTGTTATTTCCTTCTGTCTACCTAGTTTTGGTTCCATTTCTTGACCATTTTCTAATTTTATAAGTTGTTCCATTAAGTTATTTATGTAGTCTCTTCTTCCTTCTTGATATGTGCCTGGAAAAGTATGAATTTCCTCTTAGTACCACTTTTGTTGTATCCCACAAATTCTGATAAATTGTGTCTTCATTGTCATTTGTTTCCTGGATTTTTTCTTTTTCTTTTTGATTTCATCTATGATCCACTGGTGTTCTGTAGTGAGCTGTTTAATTTCCAGGTGTTACATATATTTTTTGTGTCCCTTTGAAGTTCCCTTCTAATTTCAGTGCATTGTGATCTGAGAAGGTAGTCTATACAATTTTTATTTCCTTGATTTTTATGGAGGTATTCTTTAATGGGACAGCATTTGATCTGTCCTGGAGAACATCCTATGTACATTGGAGAAGAATGTGTATCCAGTTTACTGGGGATGAAGTGCCATATATATATATATATATATATATATATATGTATATATATATATATATATATATATATATATACTAGGCCACTTTCTTCCATTTTTCTTTTCAGAGATAGTATATTCTTGTTGTTTATCAGCCTGGTTGACCTATTAAGGGGTGACAGGGTGATGTTGAGGTTCCCCAGTATTATTGTGCTGCTATTGATGTCTTCTTGCAGATTTGTCAACATATGTATTTAATATTTTATTGGTTCATATATGTTTAGGAGTGAGAGTTCTTCTTGATGTACATATCTTTTGATTATTAACAAAATGTTAATCTTTGTTGCTTTTAACTTTTCTAAGTCTAAAGTTTGTGTCATCTGATATTACTATGGCCATTCCAGCTTTATTAAGGGAATTGTTTGCTTAGATGGTTGTCCTCCAACCTTTGATTTTTTCTATCTATGTTTGTTCTGATTATTCAGATTTATTTTTTTACATAGCAGAATGTTGGATTCAGCTTTTTGCTTCATTTTGCCACTCGGTGTTTCTTAACAAGCGTATTTCATCCATTGATGTTGAGACAACTGTCATCGAATTTAGTGTCATCTTTATATAAGAGTTTGGTCAATCTTGTCTTAAAATAGACATTTCATTTTTTCCTTTTAAAGCTGGGTTTGAGTTTGTAAAGTTTCTAAACAGAGGTTTATCTGTAAAACTATGTATACTTCCTTGAAACTTGAAAGTAAATCTGGCTGGTGAAGCTCTTGGTTAAGCATTCGTTTCATTGAGTTTGATCACTATATCCCACAACTACTTTCTGGCCTTAAGAGTTTCTTGTAACAGTTGTATATGTTCTTTGAAGGCGATATCCTTTTTTGATCTTGCTGCCTTCATCAGTCTACCCTATCTGTGAGATTCAGCATTGTGACTAGAGTGTGTCTTGGGTGCTTTTCTTCAGGTCTCTTTTAGATGGTACTCTTCAGGCATGCAGGATTTGGTTGCAAGCCACTCTGGAAGTTTCCCTGCAATGATATTTCTGACTGTTGATTCTTCCTGGGGATTTTCCTCCTGGATATCTGAACTCTAATGCTTCTTATGTTATTTCTGTTGAGTTTATCAAATACTTCTATTTTCATCTGTTCTCTTTCTTTGAGAATACTTCCATTGGCTGATCATTTGCAATAAGGATCTTTTAAAGTCTCTTTTGTTGTATGGAGTTGTTATGCATCTCATTTTCTAGTTCACTGATTCTGTCCATGACTGCAGTTACTCTGTTGAAGAGACTTTCTACTGAGAATGTTTCTCCTACTACGTTTTTCAGTTCTGTTATATCAATTTGAAGTTTTCTTATTTCTATGTTCAGATTCTCTTGATTATTGATTGTGGTTTCTTCAGTTCAATCCATGATTTCTTTGATTTCTATGAGGATATTCTATATTTCTTCCCTAAACTTTTTATCTGAGAGTATAAATTACTGGTTGGTATTTTTGGATCATCATAGCTGCTATCTTTATTCTTTGTGCATGTTGTTGGCCTGTGTTGTTTCCCCATAATCACACTTACAGTGTGGTGTTTTCTATGTTTTTTTTCTGGGTTTCATTTGTTAGAAGATGTGTATGGCCATGTAGGAAAGCAGAGTGACTGCACTCTTGGGCAGATACAACTTACCTCTGTTGGTATGGCATCAGGAGATCTGTTCTTCACCCTGAGAGTTCTTCTGATGGTGTGGTTGTGTCTGGCTCATGGAACAGAGCAGAGGTCTTTTAAAATGTCTCCCATTTGCAAAGCACAGGAAACAATAAATTTTAAATAGAAAAGCACCTCGAAGATACATAGTAAGGTGGCTAATATCAAATAGTTAATTTGTAGGCAAATATAAAATAGAATATTTTTTCTGACTGACATCATTCTTTCATGGCTTCTTTCCTTTTTGGGGAATGTTGTTTTTTGGGGCCATGCTAGGTGCTGTTCAGTGGTTACTCCTGGTTCTTTGTTGAGAAATGATTCCCGGAAGGCTTTGGGTACCATTTGGGATGCTGGGAGTCATACCTGGGCTCATCCCAGATCAGCAGCTTGCAAGACAAACATTCTACTGCTGTGCTATCACTCAGGCCCCTATTTATTGTGTTTTTATTCTTTTGGGTCACACCAGGTGATGCTCAGGGTTACTCCTGGCTATTCTCTCGAAATTGCTCCTGGCTTGGGGACCATTTGGGACCCGGGGATCAAACTGAGGTTCATCTGGGTCAGCTGCATGCATGGCAAATGCCCTACCACTGTACTATCGCTCTGCTCCCCTCTTTCCTGTTTTGATATAGGTTGATTTTTGTATGTTCTCTTTGTAATGCAGTACATTATTTTTTGTCTTAAATTAGTGGGCTCTATGACTTAGAAAGTTCATGTACCAATCTATAGACTTACAACTCTAACTTGCAATAAACTTATAATAAACTTTTTAAAGCCCTTGATAGGCAATGTGTTTATAGCTGTCATTCACTCAGCAAGTAGTAACTAGGACCAGAGGCTGTTTCTCTATGTATAATACATGAACTCCCAGGCTGTTCAGCCCATGAATGTCAGAAATGCAGTCATACGAAGTTGTATGCTTTCAGAAAATTCAGCAAAACTCACAGTCACCTTCAGGCATCCTTTAGATGGATTCACAAAACTGGAAGTGGAATTTGTTCATTCTAATAGTCAGTCATCCCACAAGTAATGTGCATCAGGAGATGAAGTTAAGTAGAAAGAATTTATACTCCTCCAGGCTTACAGTTGAAATGCTTTCTCTTTACTTCAACTACTGTAGCTTAAAGGGGATGGTAGCAGCTATGTTGTCAGCAGCTCATAGAGAATATAATAAGTATGCTACATTGTCACACTATGAAGAATAAATACTAGTTTCAGGCAAAGACAATTAATATGAGCTGCCTGATGAAAATAAAATAATTATTATTATATCAAAATATACTTTTCTGTTTTAACAATATGGTTAAGCCATGTGATATCTGAAATCAGGGTGCCTATTTGGTATCTTGTTTCTAAAATTTAATATTTTCTTTGATAATATTCAATTAAAACTATCATCAGATTTTCTATCCCTGAGATAATGGACAGATAGCAGTTAAGTTATGATTTGGGGGGAATGAAGTCACACTTAGTAATGCTCAGAGTTTCAATTGGCTCTGCTCTCAGAAATTACTTTTTATGGTTCTTGGGGGACCATATGGAAAGCTGGTGATCAAATGTGTGCTGCTTACATGCAAAGCAAGCACACTATACATATTTGGCCCCAAACTGTTTTTAGTATTAACCAGTTTGCATTCCCAATAGTCAAAGCATCCTATATATGAAAAATAGCTTATATTATGAATATTTATTGGTCTTTGACTCAACATGTAAGATATTCAAATTAATTTATTTCATATATCAAGAACTAAAGTAGATGTTTTACTTCTTACTTTAGTATTTAAGTACTGAAGAAATGAATAAATATCAAATATGATAATTATAGAGATAAAAAGAAATCAGAAATTCAGTGAAAGAAATATTTCTTAAGTCACCAATAATGGTGAAATTAGAGAAATTGTTCTAAAACCACTTGAATACTAGATGTCAAATTATGTGACGAAAACAAGAGATTGTGTGGAATAAACTACACTTAATATATTGGATAATGAGGAACCAGAGCAGTGGCATCAGCAGTAGAGTGTTTGCCTTTTACACGTGAACCTAGGACTGACCACAGTTCGATGCCCTATAGCATGCTCCAAGCCAGGAGCAATTTCTGAGTCTATAGCCAGGAGTAACCCCTGAGCATCACCAGCTGTGAACCAAATATCTACATGTCTATATATCTTTATCTATCTATCTATCTATCTATCTATCTATCTATCTATCTATCTGTGCGTAGGATAATGCATCTAGACTCACAACTTTAAGCAAACGACTATACAAGACCTCATGATTGATAGTGCAAATGAAAATAAAATCAAGTCACAAATTTTGTTTTATGTGAAATTGTAATGACCCCACACACAAAAACAAACACACACACATGCATACACATAATTCAGATTTGAAGAAAGATGATATCTCCCACTAGTTTGGGGATATAAGACTAATAAAGGAAAATATATTACTTTATTCTCGATTGTTTATTTGCCAATAAAAGAGTGCAAAATGACTATCATGGAAAAAAATAAAATGAGTGATAATAATACTGTCAAAAGAAAATAAAAATATTTCAGAGTAAAAAAAGTGATTGCAAACTCACCTTAGAGAAAAAGTTATGAAGAAATGAAATGTAACAAATATACCCTGCAAAACAAAACCAATAAATTCTTTTAAGTTCAATTTATTTTATGTTAAAAGTCTGACAAGTCATTGGCACCAGAACTATGGTGCAGAGGTTTGCCTTATATGCTACTGACCCAGGACAGACCACAGATTAATCCCAGGTATCCCTATGATCCCCCAATCCAGGAGTGATTTCTGAACACATAGCCAGGAGTAACCCAGAGCATCACCAGGTGTGGCCCCAAAATAAAAACAAAAACAAATATCTGACTAGTCTTTACGTATACATACTTAGGAAACAAGTTTATAAAGAATATTATAAGGTAAAGGGTAAATGTTTGTTAGTAGAAGTAAAAGAACACATAGGAATAAAGAAAAGTGAAATAGTGGGGGCTATAAAATCAATACCAAAGTTTAACAAAAAAATTAAAATAATGTTCTAAATGTTTAAGAAAGTAATTAACAGGGCCAAAGCGGTAGTGCAGAGAGGTAAGGCTTCTGCCTTGCCAGAACTAGCCTAGAACTGACCTCAGATCGATCCCTTGGCATCCCATCTGGTCCCCCAAACCAGGAGCAATTTCTGAGTGCATAGCCAGGAGTAACCCCTTAGTGTCACTGTGTGTGACCCAATAAAGCCACAAAATACAAACAAACAAAAAAGGAAAGTAATTAGCAACAGTTAAGTTGAATTACTTTTAAAAGACAAAAAATGAAAACTAAATTCACAACAACACACATTTTTGAAACACTGAGAATAACAAAAAAATAAATACTTCAGAAACGTATTGAAAAAATGCAAGCCAACTGAAACAGATGTATGAACAGTACATCTTATACTTATATTTGTTAAGTTTCTGCCATTTATCTCTAATTGATATTTATGTCCTAGGGATTTTGAATAAAACAAGCAGAAATCACTGATCTCATAAAACATATTATTTCTATGGGTCTGGAATGATGGTGCAAACAGTAGGGCATCTTCCTTGCATGCTCTAACATGAGGACTGTGGTTTGATACCCCAGCATCCCATTTGCCCCCGAAAGCCAGAAGCAATTTCTGAGCACATAGCTAAGAGTAACCCCTGAGCATGACCAGGTGTGACCCTAAAACCAAAAAAAAAACAAGCAAACAAACAAACATGATTTCTAGTTGGAAACAAAAAAACGAATATATAAATGTTTTAGTTCAAATACTATAAACTTTAATATGTAATATAAGACAGTAGCAAATGGTAGACAAAATAAATATATTTTATGCAAATAGTATGTTATATAAAAATTAGAAGGACTAATAAGAATTATTATAAAATATATTAAAATTAATACATAATAATAAAGTATATATGTTTAATACTATATATATATCAATAAAAATGCTTAGGTACTTCAACAAATAGAGAAAAATATTAATACCCAATATCTCCCATGTCATTTTAAAAATGTAATCACATTAAATGAAATTTTTGGTGAATAAAATATATTTGTTTCTAAATAAATAAAATATATAAAAATAAATTATTTATGTGTATTGATATATTTAACTTACATTTTAGAATAGCATAAAATTTTATTATTGAAAACATTTTAAGCTAATTTCTGATTTAATCTTCAGAAAATATAAAATTCTACAACATTAATAAGAAACTACTAAGTCTAATGTATAAATGGGCACAAGTTATAAAGGGAATCCAGTGGACCTAGAAGATATAAAAGCATAATCCTATGATTGGATGGAAGATCTGGAGAATAAACACTGCCCCAAGGAGACAACAATGACTATAGATACCTAAAGAGAAATTCATTACCTCTTATTACTTAAGAACATGCAAATAAAAATATGCAAATATTATTTTACACTTACCAGAATGCCTGTTATTCAAAGGAGAAATAAATAAAATATTAGAGAGGATGGAACTCTTATACACCTTTGCTAGGAATGTAAGTTTGGTGATGATGAAATACAGAATTTCTTGAATGACCTGAGAAGAAAACCTGTTTTGCCTAATTTCATGGCCAGGGACAGGGTGGTTTAGATTAAAATTCTGTTTATGGTTTTATTTTGGCTATCTCTTAAAAATGTTATATTTCTACATTTGATAAAAGTATGATAGAGAAAAAGATTATCAATTGTTTAGCCAGAGAGATAACACAGAACAGAAAGTAGCCCCAGCATAATTAATTGAGTTCCCAAAATAAAAGAATATTTCTTGCAAAGAATGATAAATTTTAAGTTCATCAATATTTTTAAATTATTATAAATAGGGGCCAGTGAGGTGGTGCTAGAAGTAAGGTGTCTGCCTTGCAAGTGCTAGCCAAAGAAGGACCACGAATCTATCCCCCGGCGTCTCATATGGTCACCCCAAGCCAGGGGCAATTTCTGAGCGCTTAGCCAGGAATAACCCCTGAGCATCAAACGGGTGTGGCCTGAAAAACCAAAAAAAATATTATAAATATGGTAGCTTTTTAAAAAATATTTTACTACTTAGATTAAGGCATTTTGTTATCTAAAAAATAACATGCATGAGAAATATATTATTGGATTATTTCTAAAAGGATTCTACTTATGTTCGTAAACAGTTTTTCTAATTGAGTTCTGAATATGTATGTTATATGCTAGGGATTTTTTCAATTAATAAAATAATCATCCTTAGTATATATCCTTTAATAAATAAAAATCTTAACTTATTTTCTTATATCTAGAACTCATTTTCCTAGAGTTATCATTATGATAGCTGTCAATTTCTCACACCAAATTTAATAATTCTTCTTTTAATATTTATATTTCCAGTGACCTAAATATTTTCTCCATTTTAAAGAATTTGTTTCTAATAGAAACATGCTTTTTCTAAGTAATGAATATATATACTATAAAAGAAGAATATATACTTTATATATAGCAATAGTATATATAGAACACATTCTTTTCATTATTGTATATGGTAATAGAAACATGGTTATAAGAACAGAACAATAAAGGGAATTGAGAAGAAAAAAGAGCTTATGAATCAAATAATAGTATCATAAGGCCCTTGCCTTGCATGTGGACCAACCCAGGTTTGATCCACCATCATATATGGTCCCCCGATCATCTCCAGGAGTAATAAGATTCCAAGTACAGTTAGGAGTAATCCATGAGTATTGCTGCATCTGTACTCACATGAAAGGAAGGAGAAAGAAAGGAAAGAAAGAAGAAAGAAAAAGAAAGAAAGAAAGAAAGAAAGATAGAAAGAAGGAAGGAAGGAAGGAAGGAAGGAAGAAAGAAAGAAAGAAAGAAAGAAAGAAAGAAAGAAAGAAAGAAAGAAAGAAAGAAAGAAAGAAAGAAAGAAAGAAAGAAAGAAAGAAAAAGAGAAAGACAAAAAGAGAGAAAGAAAAAAAAAGTAAAAGAAATAATTCACTTTTTTATAATCACATATTAAAAAGCTTTTAATATATAATAAATTAATAATAGCGGGAACTACATTTAGAAGAATGAGTTGTACAGCAGGTAGTCTAATACAAGTAATGGCTAATGATAGTTCCTTTGTCACTGATCCTCACCAGAACTTAATATTTCCTGACTTTTGATACAGGACATTCTAACACTATAACTCAAGATGATATCTCATTGTCATTTGAATTTGCATTTATTTAATTCTGCCTTCTATCATATCACATTTTGATCAAATTTTCATTAAAATTTTTTACGTAGCAATTTAAAATTATTTTTCCAAAAGTTATTTTTTAAATTTTTTTTTGGTTTTGGGGCCACACCCAGTGACGCTCAGGGTTTACTCCTGGCTTTGCGCTCAGAAGTCGCTCCTGGCTTGGGGAAACATATGGGAAACCGGGAGATGGAACCGTGGTCTGTCCTAGGCTAGTGCAGGCAAGGCAGGCACCTTACCTCCAGCGCCACTGCCCGGCCCCTCCAAAAGTTATTTTTATTGAAATCTGATAGTTTAAATTATATTAAAATTATTGTTTGATACTTGCAGAACTATTACTTTATGCCCACTATCAGAGTGTCCTTATTCCTCCCTCTATCAAAAAGTCCCCTTCCACCCCTTATTTATATATATACTGAAATATCCTTTTTATTAGATTGTCTGATTTTTTTGTTTCTTTATAATTAACAGAAGAGCGGGATTACATCTACACTATTTATCTTTCTGATGCACTTCACATGACACTTTGTAATTCTATCCAAGTTGCTGAAAATTGTAAACTTTCATCTTTTCTCTAAGGACAAAACATTTTATTTTGTATATTCATCATTTCAGAGCTTGGGCTGATTCCTCTCTTCGTTATTGTGAATGAAGATGCAATGAGGATAAGTGCTCACTTGTCCTTCCCAGTTAATGTTCCAGTTTTCTTGGGTTAGTTGTGCAGAAAAAAATTTGCATATGGGTCATTTGGAAATTCAAGTCCTAATTGTTTTTAAGAATACTCCAAACTATATTCTTTAGAAGAATGAGTTGTACAGCAGGTCGTCTAATACAACTAATGGCTAATGATAGTTCCTTTGTCACTGATCCTCACCAGAACTTAATATTTCCTGACTTATGATACAGGACATTCTAACACTATAACTCAAGATGATATCTCATTGTCATTTGAATTTGCATTTATTTAATTCTGCCTTCTATCATATCACATTTTGATCAAATTTTCATTAAATAAAAATCAGAAATAGCTAACAGAAACCTTGAACAGGCTTACTCTTTACCAACAAGCTATTCTAGGATATTTTTTTGCTATAAAACATTTCATAATTTAAACTGAGCTCTTATTCATTAGAGATAAGAACTCATACTTGTTTACAATACAGGGGTACCTCCTACCTTGTAAATATGTCACGTGGACTCAACTTAGACCACAGGTGAACAGACACCAACCGTCCAGCCTTGAACCCTGGATAACAATCGTAGAAATGACATACTTCATCACAACAATCACAGGAAACAAATCCCAACTGGAACATCCGTAACAGTGCTCGGACACCAACAAGTGCCAGCCCTATTATGAAATACCCTGACAACGAGGAAAATGGGATCAACTCGACCTAAGAGCAAGTTATCCTACCTCACCAGCAAACGACAAGACAAAACCAGAAGACTTGTTACTCTTTGGTCTATCCATATGCCAAGACCGTGATTTACAGATGACTGGTTGACAGAACCATGGCCAGACTATACGTATACTGGTACCAATAAAAAAGCCCTAGTCTAGGGCAAAATCTACGACCAACATAACAACTACGTTCCCCTAGTTCCAGAGGTCTGTCTGAGACTATTACAACAGAAGGGAATTCCTGGAAACGTAATGAAAGACGCTATCCCAGGCCCCTCCCTAGGACCAGCACAAAGACCAGGATTGCCAATCACAGAAGACGGATTAAAACAACACTAAGGGAACAGAACTACTAGAACCACACAGAAAAACATAAGCAGAAGTTCAACCCCTTGGCTCCTGTAGATGCCAAGACCTCCAGATACAGAGGTCTGATTTTATCACCCAGGATACAGCAGAAATCTCCCACACAAAACCACCTAGGGGAGAGCAAAGGCGTCTATCGTCAATCCCGTGACAATATATGGCAAGGGTGGAGAAACCCTGTATCTCTTAGCCAAAGGAAATTCCTTTCGAATGACCCCAATATTTACTGTGCATCTGCAGGAGGGAAAAAATAATAACAAGCACAAAACAATTTTTTTATCATTATTTACATATCTATCTTTTGTTGATCTTATTATTGCGGATTGACTATTGAAGTGGATGTCTCCATGTATATGTATATCTATTTATTCTCTTTTTTTCTTTTCTTATGTTTACTGCCACATTTCTATCTCAATACCATGGCCTATATATGGTATTTATTTT
>PVKC010022958.1:0-17469 GCA_004027635.1 Crocidura indochinensis
TGCTCTCCATTTGCGGAGGTAGGGGGTGTGGTTAGTCGCAGCAGTGGCTTAGGCAGATATGGACCTTTCTGTGCTCATTTTGTGCTGCTGTTTGAGCTTTGTAATAATTTTACCAAGAATTGTTCAGTAAAGCTGCATAACATTTTTTTTGTCTTTTTCTTTACCATATCTGGTGTAATACTGTGTGCTGAACAGATACAAAGAATTTAACTAAGTCCTTTTTCACTTTGATTTTTCTTTCACCCAGTTCTTGTTTCAGATCTTTAATAAAAACCTCTTCTTTGCTTAAAGCACTCCCCATTACTTCGGGGTTGAATGAACGGCGGTTAAGTTTTTGCACTAGTGCTTAATCAGCCTTCCTGCGTCTTGTGCCTTACGGAATGGCCCAGCCTCCCTGCGTCTCTTGCGCCTTACGGGTAGACCCAGTCCTCCCTGCTTTCTTGTGCCTTATGGGGGACCCCTGGCTCTCTGCGTCTGCCCTTAATAGGGTCTTACCTTTCCGCATTACAAGATGCCTTTTTTGCCGTTCCGCTTGTGAATCAGTACTCCGTGCCCCGCTTGGGCGCCACCTTGTGGGGGTCTCCCCCGACCCCCCGTCCAGCAGGATAAGTTCTGGAGACCCACACAGAAGTTATTTCACAGTTCACGGAGGGGTCATCAGCCTGAAATGAGAAGAGGGGCTGGGAAATAATGAGGCTTTGGTCGAGGACTCCGATCGAAAGCCCAATCTTTATTTTAGGGGATGGCCTTATATACAAAATTCAAACAAAGAGAGACAGAGAAAGAGAGAGGCATACAGTGAATATTCTGTAACTTCTTACAAGAATATCTTATTTTCACAAAATTAACAATTTGACACATCATAATGCTGGTATTCATAAATTATGAGGCCTAGATTGTTTTATAGAACAATACAGCACAGAATCTAATCACACTGTATGGTCCTCAGCCTCTACTCCCATGGCTTATCAGCCTCGATTCCCATGGGAACCTTCTGTCAGCCCCTATTTCTCTTGGGAACATTGGTGTCATGTGGGTGACTCCTCTATCTCTATAATGTTACATTTCTTTTAGGCCCAGGGAATTTGCTTAGCTTGCAATCCATGTGGATTTTCACGTAGCTGAATTTGGCTCAGGCTGTTAGAGACTCCATTTTGAGTTTTAGAAAGAGGGCTTTTATATTTAACTTCCATGGTCTCCAACACTTTACCTCATCATGGATTCACTTGTGATGTTTCATTTTTTCTTATTGCTTCTTAGAACTTCTCTGTCTAATACTGAATTATTTTGTAATGTCTTTCTGTTTTTCCTAATTCGCCTTACATTTGCTTGACGCGTGCAACATTACTCAATTGAGAACAGACAATGCTGCTCTCTTTGTGATTCTTCAAATCGTTGTCTGATCTTGCTGCTCTTTGTGTTTCTGCGCTAATGTTTTGGTATATTTTTTTCATCTCCATTTGGATTTGGATGTGATTTTCGAGTGGCATCTTCTTTGCTGCTATTGAATATTTTGGCAGTGTTCAGTGTCTTTTCCTATAGCGATCTATTTTACTTTTGATTTCTGATGGCAAAATGACTCGTTATACAGGTAAAAATGTTGTGCTTTTCAAGATTCTTCTATTTTCATGTTTGATATAATTGTGCACCTGGGTTTCTATTCTACAGTTCTGTGAATATTGCTTTGTTTTGTATGTATTCCTTCATCTCCTTATTGGATACACCCTATTGTTTCATTTCCCCTGACTTCTTGCAACTTCTTTGGTGAAGCTTGAAACAACTCTTCGTGGTATCTCTGTTTTTCCTACAGCATTTTTAAGTGTGCTTTACTCTTGCAACCTAAGTTCTGTAGAGAAGTTAGACCTCTGCGCTCTTCATGATTCGTCAAGTTATTTCTTACCTTGTTTCCTTGTGTATCTGCTCTAATGCTAGGTGTATATTTTGATTCTTTTGTTCGCTTTTGTGCCCGTTGGTGATTGGATGGATTTTTCTAGCTTGTTCTTCTTTGTGGCTTTTGAACTCGTTCTCAAGGATCCCTGGCTTTTCCTACTGCTCTCATTTTGCTTTTGCTTTTCGCTTGCATAATTACTCCTTTTACTGCTCTTCATGTGTTTTCTTCGTGATTCTTACTTAATCATGTTTCTTTAAGCTGTGCGCGCATTTTTATTTTAATGGCTTCTGAATATTGCTTTGCTTTGATTGTATTTCTTTATCATGTCTTTGGATTTGCCTGGGTTTCTTAAGATTCTTCTAACTTCTATTCATGCAACTTCTTTGGTGAAGCTTGAATATGTCTGCCATGATATACCTTTTTTTTTCCTACAAAGTTACCAGAGGAGCGTTAATCGAGCAACATCATCTGTTGAGAACTTTGGGGCTGCATTCTCCATGATTCTTCAAGTTATTTTCCGTTGTGCTTTTCTTAATTTCGCTGCTTAAATGCTTTGTGAATATTTCTGTATTCATTGTTTCCCTTCATCTCTGCATGATTTCGATATGTTTTCCCATTTCTTCTTCTTTGCAGCTAATGAAAACTTTTGCAGTGATCAGTTTGTTTTCCTACTACGATCATTATACTTTTGCTTTCCTCTTGCAAAATGACTCATTTTACAACTTGATCTGTTGTGTCTTTCATGACGCTTCTTCTACTTGATTGATTTACTTCTGCTTTGGTCTCAATTTTTAAGTCTTGTTAATAGAGCTTTGTTTTCTATGTATTTCAATGTCTCGTTTTTGGATTCACCTGTATCGTTTTCATGTCTGCTTCCATTTTGCACATTGATTGTGCAACTTGTAATTCTTCTATATTCATGTCTGATAAAGTGGTGCTCGCGTCTCTTTTCTAATGTTCAGTGAATATTGCTTGGCTTAGTAAGTATTACTTTATCTCGGTATTGGATTCACCTGTATTGTTTTGTTTCTTCTGTCTTCTTGCAACTTCTTTGGTGAAGCTTGACTATGCCTGCCATGATATATCTGTTTTTCCTACAGAGTTCTTACATTTGCGTTTTCTTGCAACATCACTCTACAGAGAACTTCGAGGCTGTGTTCTTCATTATTCTCAAGTTCTTCTCTGACCTTGTTGTTGTTTGTGTTTCTGCTCTAATATTTTCCCAGTGATTAGTGACTCTTCCTACTTCTATCTTCATACTTTTGTCTCCCTCCTGCAAAATTACAGCAGAAACTGTTGAGTTCTTCATGATTCTTCTCTGTTCAGAGTTGCTATAGCTGTGCTGGTGTTTCTATTCTAAACTTCTTTGAATATTGCTTTTCTTTGTATGCATTGTCTCGCTTTTTATTGGATTCCTCTGTTGCTTGAGCCGCTTCTTACTTTCTGCAACTTCTTGGTGATGCCTGAACTATAATGCAGTGTTCTTTCCTTATTTCCTACCACGTTCAACTTACAATTGGTTTACATTGGGATCATTTCACAATTGAGGACATAGATGCTGCATTCTACATGATTCGTGAAATATTTACTGATCTTGCTTTTATTTCTGTCTGTTTTTCTGCTTTGTAATAGTTTTGATTTCCAATTTACCTTTATCTCCTTCTTTAATTCCGTTGAGTTTCTGTATTTGGTTCTCTGGGATTGATCACTTTGACAAGGATCTGTGTGTTTTCCTACGGCTCTCTGTTGACTTTTTTTTTGCACATGCACCATTAAAGATTGGAGAACTACAAATGTGGTGTTCTTCATGATGATTCTCGCATCAAGTTTGTTTAATTGTGCGTGTATTTTATTCTAATGTTCTGTTAGTATTGCCCTGTTTTTTCGTATTCATTTACCTCGTCATGGATTCACCTGTGCTGTTTCAGTTTCTCTTACTTTCTTCTTGGAACTTCTCTGTCCAATCCTGAATAATTTTGTAATATATATCTGCTTTGCCTACTTAACCTTACATTTGCTTGACGCGTTCAATTGAGAACTGACAAGGCTGCTTTCTTTGTGATTCTTCAAGTCGTTGTCTGATCTTGCTGCTCTTTGTGTTTCAGCGCTAATGCTTTGGTATATTTCTTTCATCTCCATTTGGATTTGGATGCGCTTTTCCAGTTGCATCTTTGCTGCTATTGAATGCTTTGGCAGTGTTCAGTGTCTTTTCCTGTTGTGAACTATTTTACTTTTGATTTCCTCTGGCCAAATGACTCATTATACAGGTGAAAATGTTGTGCTTTCTACGATTCTTCTATATTCATGTTTGATATACCTGTGCGCCTGTGTTTCTCTTCTGTTCTGTGAATATTGCTTTGTTTTGTATGTATTCCTTCATTTCCTTATTGGATACAGCTGTGTTGTTTCATTTCCCCTGAATTCTTTCAACTTCTTTGGTGAAGCTTGAAACAACTCTTTTGTGATATCTCTGTTTTTCCTACAGCTTTCTTACATGTGCTTTATTCATGCAACCTAAGTTCTGTAGAGAACGTAGACCACTGCGCTCTTCATGATTCGTCAAGTTTTTATCTTATCTTGTTTCCTTGTGTATCTGCTCTAATGCTAGGTGTATATTTTGATTCTTTTGTTCAACTTCATCTCCTTTGGTTATTGGATGAGTTTTTCTAGCTGGTTCTTCTTTGTGGCTTTTGAACTTGTTCTCAGCTATCTCTGGCTTTTCCTACTGCTATCATTTTACTTTTGCTTTCCGCTTGCATATTTACTCCTTTTACCGCTGTTCATGTGTGTTCTTCGTGATTCTTTCTTAGTCATATTTGTTTAAGCTGTGCGCGTGTTTTTATTGTAATGGCTTCTGAATATTGCTTTGATTTGATTGTATTTCTTTATCTTGTCATTGGATTTATCTGTTTCTTAAGTTTCTTCTAACTTCTATTCATGCAAATTCTTTGTTGTAGCTTGAATATGTCTGCCATGATATATCTTATTTTCCTTCAAATATAACAGAGGAGCGTTAATTGAGCTACATCACTCTATTGAGAACTTTGGGGCTGATTCTCCATGATTCTTCAAGTTCTTTTCCATTGACCTTTTGTTTGTTTCTCTGCTTAAATCCTTTGTGTATATTTTTGTGTTTGCTGTTTCCCTTCATCTCTGTGTGATTTTGATATGTTTTCACATTTATTCTTCTTTGCAGCTATTGAAAACTTTTGCAGTGATCAGGGTGTTTTCCTTTATACTTTTGCTTTCCCATTGGAAAATGACTCATTTTAAAGCTTGAACTGTTGTGTTGCTCCTGACGCTTCTTATACTTGATTGACTTACCTCTGCTTTGGTCTCAATTTTTATGTCTTGTGAATAGAGCTTTGTTTTCTATGTATATCTATGTCTCGTTTTTGGATTAACCTCTATTGTTTCCATGTCTGCTTCCATTTTGCACATTCTTTGTTGAACTCTTAATTCTATATATTCATGTCTGCTAAAGCGGTGCTCGAGTCTCTAAAATGTTCAGTGAATATTTTTTTGCTTAGTAAGTATTACTTTATCTTGTTATTGAATTCACCTTTATTGTTTTGTTTCTTCTGGCTTCTTGCAACTTCTTTGGTGAAGCTTGACTATGCCTTCCATGATATATATTTTTTCCTACAGAGCTCTTACATTTGCGTTTTTGTGCTACATCACTCTATTGAGAACTTTGATGCAGCGTTCTTCATGATTCTTCAAGTTCTTTTCTGACCTTGTTGTTGTTTGTGTTCCTACTCTAATATTTTCGCATTGAACAGTGACTCTTCCTACTTCTCTCTTCATACATTTGCCTCCTTCCTGCAAAATTACAGCAGAAACTATTGCGTTCTTCGTGATTCTTCTCTGTTCAGAGTTGCTATATCTCTGCTGGTGTTTCTATTCCAAAGTTCTTTGAATATAGCTTTTCTTTGTATGTATTTTCTCTATTTTTATTGGATTTCTCTGTGTTGCGTGAGCCGCTTCTTACTTCCTGCAACTTCTTGGTGACTACTGATCTATAATGCAGTGTTCTTTCCTTATTTTCTACCAAGTTCATCTTAAAATTGCTCTACATTGCGATCATTTCACAATTGATGACTTAGATGCTGCGTTCTACATGATTCATGAAGTTATTTTTACTGATATTGCTTTTCTTTCTGTCTATTCTTCTGCTTTGTGAATAGTTTTTATATCCAGTTTACCTTTATCTCCTTCTTTGATTCCGTTGAGTTTCTTTATTTGTTTCACTGGAGTTGATCACTTTAACAAGGATCTGTGTGTTTTCCTACGGCTCTCTGTAGACTTTTGCTTTACACATCCGCAATTATATATTGGACAGCTACAAATGTGGTTTTCTTCATGATGCTTCCCGAATCATGTTTGATAAATTGTGCTTGTATTTTATTCTAATATTCTGGTTTTTCGTATTCCTTTACCTCGTCATGGATTCACCTGTACTGTTTCAGGTTTTCTTACTTACTTCTTGGAACTTCTCTGTCCAATCCTGAATAATTTTGTAGTATCTTTCTGTTTTGCCTACCTCGCCTTACATTTGCTTGACACGTGCAACATTACTCAATTGAGATCTGACAATGCTGCTTTCTTCGTGATTCTTCAAGTCGTTGTCTGATATTGCTGCTCTTTTTTTTTGCGCTAATGCTTTGTTATATTTCTTTCATCTCCATTTGGTTTTGGTTGCGTTTTTCGAGTGGCATCTTCTTTGCTGCTATTGAACGTTTTGGCAATGATCAGAGTCTTTACCTATTGCGATCTTTTTTACTTTTGATTTTGTGGAAATATTACTCATTTTACAGGTAAAAATGTTTTGCTTTTCACGATTCTTCTATATTCATTTTTGATATACCTGTGCGCCTGTGTTTCTCTTCTACTATTCTGTTAATATTGCTTTGTTTTGTATGTATTCCTTCATCTCCTTATTGGATACACCTCTGTTGTTTCGTTTCCTCTGACTTCTTGCAACTTCATTGGTGAAGCTTGAAACAACTCTGCCGTGATATCTCTGTTTTTCCTACAGCTTTACTCGTGCAACCTAAGTTCTGTAGAGAACTTAGACCGCTGTGCTCTTCATGATTGGTCAAGTTATTATCTTATCTTGTTTTCCTTGTGTAGCTGCTGTAATGCTAGGTGTATATTTTGATTCTTTTCTTCACCTTCGTCTCCGTTGGTGATTGAATGAATTTTTCTAGTTGGTTCTTCTTTGCAGCTTTGAACTCGTTCTCAGCGATCCCTGGCTTTTCCTACTGCTATCATTTTTGCTTTTGCTTTTCGCTTGCAAAGTTACTCCTTTTACCGCTCTTCATGTGTGTTCTTTAAGCTTTGCAGGTATTTTTATTGTAATGGCTTCTGAGTATTTATTTCTTTGCTTGTATTTCTTTATCTTGTCATTGGATTTACCCGGGTTTCTTAAGTTTCTTCTTACTTCTATTCATGCAACTTCTTCGGTGAATCTTTAATATGCCTGCCATGATATATCTGTTTTTCCTACAAAGTTATCAGAGGAGCGTTAATCGAGAAACATCACTCTATTGAGAACTTTGGGGCTGCATTCTCCATGATTTTTCAAGTTCTTTTCAGTTGTGCTTTTCTTTTATTCGCTGCTTAAATGCTTTGTGAAAATTTCTGTATTCATTGTTTCCCTTCATCTCTGCGTGGTTTCGATATGTTTTCCCATTTTTCTTCTTTGCAGCTATTGAAAACTTTTGCAGTGATCAGTGAGTTTTCCTACTACGATATTCATACTTTTGCTTTCCTCTTGCAGAATGACTCATTTTACAGCATGAGCTCTTGTGTTGTTCATGACAATTCTTATGCTTGATTGATTTACCTCTGCTTTGGTCTCAATTTTTAAATCTTGTGAATAGAGCTTTGTTTTCTATGTATTTCACTGTATCGTTTTTGGATTCACCTGTATCGTTCACATGTCTGCTTCCATTTTGCACATTGTTTGTTGCAACTTGTAATACTTCTATATTCATGTCTGATAAAGCGGTGCTCGCGTCTCTTTATAGTGAATATTGCTTGGCTTAGTAAGTATTACTTTATCTCGTTATTGGATTCACCTGTGTTGTTTTGTTTCTTCTGTCTTCTTGCAACTTCTTTGGTGAAGCTTGACTATGACAGCCATGATATATCTGTTTTTCCTACAGAGTTCTTACATTTGTGTTTTCGTGCTACATCACTCTATTGAGAAATTTGAGGCTGTGCTCTTCATGATTCTTCAAGTTCTTTTCTGACCTTGTGTTGATTGTGTTTGTGCTCTAATGTTTTCGCAGTGATCAGTGACTCTTGCTACTTCTATCTTCATACTTTTGCTTCCCTCCTGCAAAATTACAGCAGAAACTGTTGCATTCTTCCTGATTCTTCTCTTCAGATTTGCTATAGCTGTGCTGGTGTTTCTATTCTAAGTTCTTTGAATATTGATTTTCTTTGTATGTATTTTCTCTGTTATTTTTTTGGTTTCCTTTTTGTTGCGTGAGCCTCTTCTTACTTCCTGCAACTTCTTGGTGACGCGTGAACTATAATGCAGTGTTCTTTTCTTATTTCCTATTACGTTCATCTTACAATTGCTCTACATTGGGATCATTTCACAATTAATGACTTAGATGCTTCGTTCTATATGATTTGTGAAGTTCTTTACTGATCTTGCTTTCATTTCTGTCTGTTCTTCTGCTTTTGAATAGTTTTGATTTCCAGTTTACCTTTATCTCCTTTTTTGATTCTGTCGATGTTCTGTATTTGGTTCACTGGAGTTTATCTCTTTGACAAGGATGTGTGTGTTCCCCGATGGCTCTCTGTTGTCTTTTGCTCTGTACATGCACAATTACGCATTGGAGAGCTACAAATGTGTTGTTCTTCATGATGCTTCTCGAATCATGTTTGATTAATTGTGCTTGTATTTTATTCTTACGCTCCGTTAGTATTACCCTGTTTTCACACAATTCTTTACCTTCTCATGGAATACGCTGTGCTGTTACAGTTTTTCTTACTTACTTTTTGGAACTTCTCTGTCCAATCCTGAAGAACTTTGTAGTATCTTTCTATTTTGCCTACTTCGCCTTTAATTTGCTTGATGTGTGCAACTTTACTCATTGAGAACTGACAATGCAGCTTTCTTTGTGATTCTCAAGTCGTTGCCTGATCTTGCTGCTCTATTTGTTTCTGCGCTAATGCTTTGGTATATTTCTTTCAACTCCATTTGTATTTGGATGCGATTTCCAGTTGCTTCTTCATTGCTGATATTGAACGTTTTGGCAGTGATCAGTTCTTTTCATAGAGCGATCTATTTTATTTTTGATTTTGCTGGCAAAATGACTCATTATACAGGTAAAAATGTTTTGCTTTTCACGATTCTTCTATATTCATATTTGATATACCTGTGCGCCTGTGTTTCTCTTCTACTGTTCGGTGAATATTGATTTGATTTGTATGTATTCCTTCATCTTCTTACTAGATTCACCTGTGTTGTGTCGTTTCCCCTGACTTGTTACAACTTCTTTTGTGAAGCTTGAAACAACTCTGTCGTTATAACTCTGTTTTTCCTACAGCGTTCTTACATGTGCTTTACTCGTGCATCCTAAGTTCTGTAGAGAACTTAGACCGCTGCACTCCTGATGATTTGTCAAGTTATTATCTTATCTTGTTTCCTTGTGTATCTGCTCTAATGATAGGTGTATATTTTGATTCTTTTTTTCCCCTTCATCTCCGTTGGTTATTGGATGAGTTTTTCTAGCTGGTTCTTCTTTGCAGCTTTTGAACTAGTTCTCAGCGATCCCTGGCTTTTACTACATCAATCTTTTTGCTTTTGCTTTTCGCTTGCAATATTACTCCTTTACCGCTGTTCATGTGTGTTCTTCGTGATTCTTACTTAATCATGTTTCTTTAACTGTGCGCGCACTTTTATTGTAATGAATTCTGAATTTTTCTTTGTTTTGATTGTATTTCTTTATCTTGTCATTGGATATACCTGTGTTTCTTAAGTTTCTTCTAACTTCTATTCATGCAACTTCTTTGGTGAAGATTGAATATGTCTACAATGATATATCTGTTTTTCCTACAAAGTTAGCAGAGGAGCATTAATCAAGAAACATCACACTATTGAAAACTTTGGGGCTGCATTCTGCATTACTCTTCAAGTTCTTTTCTGTTGTGCTTATCTTTGTATCACTACTGAAATGTTTGGTGAATATTTCTGTATTCGTTTTTTCCCTTCATCTCTGTGTGATTTCGATATGCTTTTCCAATTTCTTCTTCTTTGCAGCTATTGATAACTTTTGCAGTGATCAGTGTGTTTTCCTACTACGATCTTTATACTTTAGCTTTCCTCTTGCAAAGTGACTCATTTTACAGCTTGAACTGTTTTGTTGTCCATGACGCTTCTTATACTTGATTGATTTACCTCTGCTTCGGTCTCAATTTTTAAGTCTTGTGAATAGAGCTTTGTTTTCTATGTATTTCAATGTCTCGTTTCTAGATTCACCTATATTGTTTACATGTCTGCTTCCATTTTGCACATTGTGTGTTGCAACTTGTAATTCTTCTATATTCATGTCTGATAAAGCGTTGCTCGTGTCTGTTTTCTAATGTTCAGTGAATATTGCTTTGCTTAGTAAGTATTACATTATGTCGTTATTGGATTCACCTGTGTTGTTTTTTTCTTCTGGCTTCTTGCAACTTCTTTGGTGAAGCTTGACTATGCCTGCCATGATATATCTGTCTTTCCTACAGAGTTCTTACATTTGTGTTTTCGTGCTACATCACTCTATTGAGAACTTTGAGGCTGCGCTCTTCATGATTCTTCAAGTTTTTTTCTGACCTTGTGTTGATTGTGTTTGTGCTCTAATGTTTTCGCAGTGATCAGTGACTCTTGCTACTTCTATCTTCATACTCTTGCCTCCCTCTGGCAAAATTACAGCAGAAAATGTTGCTTTCTTCATGATTCTTCCTTAAGAGTTGCTATAGCTGTGCTGGTGTTTCTATTCTAAGTTCTTTGAATATTGATTTTCTTTGTATGTATTTTCTCTGTTTTTTTTTTTTTGGATTCCTCTGTGTTGCATGATACACTTCTTACTTCCTGTAACTTCTTGGTGACGCGTGAACTATAATGCAGTGATCTTTTCTTATTTCCTATTACGTTCATCTTACAATTACTCTACATTTGGATCATTTCACAATTAATACTTAGATGCTGCGTTCTATATGATCTGTGAAGTTTTTTATTGATCTTGTTTTCATTTCTGTCTGTTCTTCTGCTTTGTGAATAGTTTTGATTTCCAGTTTACCTTTATCTCCTTTTTTTTATTTTGTTAATGTTCTGTATTTAGTTCACTGGAGTTTATCACTTTGACAAGAATCTGTGTCTTTTCCAACGGCTCTCTGTTGTCTTTTGCTCTGTACCTGCATAATTACACATTGGACAGATACAAATGTGTTGTTCTTCATGATGGTTCTCGAATCATGTTTGATTAATTGTGCTTGTATTTTATTCTTACGTTCTGTTAGTATTATCCTGTTTTCACGCATTTCTTTACCTTGTCATGGAATCCCCTGTGCTGTTACAGTTTTTCTTACTTACTTTTTGGAACTTCTCTCTCCAATCCTAAATAACTTTGTAGTATCTTTCTATTTTGCCTACCTCGCCTTTAATTTGCTTGATGTGTGCAACATTACTCATTGAGAACTGACAATGCAGCTTTCTTTGTGATTCTCAAGTCGTTGTCTTATCTTGCTGCTCATTTTGTTTCTGCGCTAATGCTTTGGTATATTTCTTTCAACTCCATTTGGATTTGGATGCGATTTCCAGTTGCTTCTTCATTACTGCTATTGAACGTTTTGCAGTGATCAGGTCTTTTCATAGAGCGATCTATTTTACTTTTGATTTTGCTGGCAAAATGACTCATTATACAGGTAAACATGTTTTGCTTTTCACGATTCTTCTATATTCATGTTTGATATACCTGTGCGCCTGTGTTTCTATTCTACTCTTCTGTGAATATTGCTTTGTTTTATGTATTCCCTCATCTTCTTATTGGATAAACCTGTGTTGTTTCATTTCTCTGACTACTTGCAACTTCTTTGGTGAAGCTTGAAACATCTCTGCCGTGATATCTCTGTTTTTCCTACAGCATTCTTACCTGTGGTTTACTCGTGCAACCTAAGTTCTTCATGATTTGTCAAGTTATTATGTTATCTTGTTTCCTTGTGTATCTGCTCTAATGCTAGGTGTAAATTTTGATTCTTTTGTTCGCCTTCGTCTCCGTTGGTGATTGGATGTGTTTTTCTAGCTGGTTCTTCTTTGTGGCTTTTGAACTCGTTCTCAGCGATCCCTGGCTCTTCCTACAGCTCTCATTTTGCTTTTGCTTTTCGCTTTCAAAGTTACTCCTTTCACCGCTGTTTTTGTGTTTTCTTCGTGATTCTTTCTTAATCATGTTTCTTTATGCTGTGCCCGCATTTTTATTGTAATGGCTTCTGAATATTGCTTTCCTTTTATTGTAATTCTTTATCTTGTCAATGGATTTACCTGGGTTTGTTAAGTTTCTTCTAACTTCTATTCATTCAACTTCTTTGGTGAAGCTGGAATATGTCTGCCATGATATATCTGTTTTTCCTAAAAAGTTAGCAGAGGAGCTGTAATCGAGCAACATCACTCTATTGAGAACTTTGTGGCTGCATTCTCCATGATTCTTCAAGTTCTTTTCCGTTGTGATTTTCTTTGTTTCCCTGCTTAAATGCTTTGTGAATATTTCTGTATTCCATGTTTCCCTTCATCTCTGCGTGATTTCGATATGTTTTCCCGTTTTCTTATTTGCAGCCTTTGAAAACTTTTGCTGTGATCAGTGTTTTTTCCTACTACAATCTATATACTTTTGCTTTCCTCTTGCATAATGACTCATTTGAGAGCTTGAACTGTTTTGTTGTTCATGATGCTTCTTATACTTGATTTACCTCTATTTTGTTCTCTATTTTTAAGTGTTGTGAATAGAACTGTGTTTTCTATGTATATCAATGTCTTGTTTTTGGATTACCTGTATCATTTACATGTCTGCTTACAATTTGCACATTCTTTGTTGTAACTTGTAATTCTTCTGTATTCATGTCTGTTAAAGTGATGCTCGTGTTTCTATTCTAATGTTCAGTGAATATTGCTTGGATTAGTAAGTATTACTTTATGCCGTTGTTGGATTCGCCTGTGTTGTTTTGTTTCTTCTGGTTTCTTGCAACTTCTATGCTGAACTTGACTATGCCTACCATGATATAAATGTTTTTCCTACAGAGCTCTAACATTTGCGATTTCGTGCTACATCACTCTTTTGAGAACATTGAGGCTTAGTTCTTCATAATTCTACAACTTCTTTTCTTACCTTATTTTCTTTGTGTTTCTGCTCTAATGTGTTCTCAGTGATCAGTGACTCTTCGTACTTCTCTCTTCATACTTTTGTTTCCTTCTGCAAAAATACAGCAGAAACTTTTGCATTCTTCGTGATTCTTCTCTGTTCAGAGTTGCTATAGCTCTGCTGGTGTTTCTATTCTATAGTTCTTTGAATATTGCTTTTCTTTGTATGGATTCTCTATCTTATTATTGGATTCCTCTGCGTAAGCCGCTTCTTACTTCCTGCAACTTCTTGGTGATGCCTCAACTATAATGCATTGTTCTTTCCTTATTTCCTACCACGTTCATCTTACAATTGCCCTACATTGGGATCACTTCACATTTCAGGATTTAGATATTCCGTTCAAGGTGATTCTTTCTATATGATCAGTTTTTTTTTTACTGATCTTGCTTTTATTTCTGTCTGTCCTTCTGCTTTGTGAATCGTCTTTGATATAGTTGAGTTTCTGTATTTGGTTCACTGGAGTTGATCACTTTGATAAGGATCTGTGTGTTTTCCTACAGGCCTCTGTTTACTTATGCTTTGTGCATGCACAATACAAATTGGACAGCTACAAATGTGGTGTTCTTCATGATGCTTCTCGAATCATGTTTGATTAATTGTGCGTGTATTTTATTCTAATGTTCTCTTAGTATTGCCCTGTTTTTACATAATCATTTACCTCGTCATGGATTCACCTGTGCAGTTTAAATTTTTCTTACTTACATCTTGGAACTTCTCTGTCGAATCCTGAATAATTTTGTAGTATTTTTATGTTTTGCCTACTTCGTCTTACATTTGCTTGATGTGTGCAACATTACTCAATTGAAAACTGACTGTGCTGATTTCTTTGTGATTCTCAAGTCTTTGTCTGGTCTTGCTGATCTATTTGTTTCTGCGCTAATGCTTTGGTATATTACTTTCATCCCCATTTGGATTTGGATTCGTTTTTCCAGTTCTTCTTTGCAGCTATTTAACATTTTGGCAGTGATCAGAGTTTTTTCCTATTGCGATCAATTTTTCTTTTGATTTCACTTGGCTAAATTACTCATTATACAAAAGCAAAAAAAAAAAAACTGGGGGCTGGGCGGTGGCCCTGGAGATAAGGTGCCTGCGCTAACCTAGGACGGACCGCGGTTCGATCCCCTGGTTCCTCATATGGTCCCCCGTGCCTGCCAGGAGCGACTTCTGAGCAAATAGCCAGGGGTAACCCCTGAGCATCACCGGGTGTGGCCCAAAAGCAAAAAAAAAAAAATTAGTCATTATACACGAAATAGTTGTTCTTTTCACAATTCTTCTTTATTCATGTTGATATATTGTGTGCCTGTTTTTCTATTCTACGGTTCTGTGAATATTGCTTTGTTTTGTATGCATTCCTTCATCTCCTTATTGGATACACCTGTGTTGTTTTGTTTCCCCTGACTTCTTGCAACTTCTTTGGTGTAGCTTGAAACAAACCTGTCATGATATATCTGTTTTTCCTACAGTGTTCTTATATGTGCTTTACTCGTGCACCTAAGTTCTTTAGAGAACTTAGACCGCTGCGCTCTTTATGATTTGTCAAGTTATTATCTTATCTTGTTTTCCCTGTGTATCTGCTATAATGCTAGGTGTCTATTTAGATTCTTTGTTCGGCTTCGTCTCCCTTGGTGATTGTATGAGTTTCTCTAGCTGGTCCTTCTTTTCGGCTATTGAACTCGTTCTCAACGATCCCTGAATTTTCCTACTGCTATCATTTTGCTTTTGCTTTTCTCTTGCAAAATTACTCCTTTTATGTTGTTCATGTGTGTTCTTCATGATTCTTATTTAATCATTTGCGTTTTTTATTGTAATGGCTTCAGAATATTGCTTTGTTTTGATTGTATTTCTTTAACCTGTCATTGGTTTTACCTGGTTTTCTTAAGTTTCTGCTAACTTCTATTCATGCAACTTCTTTGTTGAAGCTTGAATATGTGTGCCATGATATATCTGTTTTTCCTACAAAGTTAGCAGAGGAGTGCTAATCGAGCAACATCTCTCTATTTAGAACTTTGGTGCTGCATTCTCCATGATTCTTCAAGTTCTTTTCTGTTGTGCTTTTCTTTCTTTCCCTGCTTAAATGCTTTGTGAATATTTCTGTATTCGTTGTTTCCCTTCATCTCTGCGTGATTTCAATATGTTTTCCCATTTCTTCCTCTTTGCAGCTATTGAAAACTCTTGCAGTGATCAGTGTGTTTTCCAACTTCGATCTTTATACTTTTGCTTTCCTCTAGCAAAATGACTCATTTTACAGCTTGAACTATTGTGTTGTTCATGATGCTTCTTATACTTGATTGATTTACATCTGCTTTGGTCTATATTTTTAAGTCTTGTGATTAGAGCTTTGTTTTCTATGTATTCCAATGTCTCGATTTTGGATTCACCTGTATCGTTTAAATGTCTGCTTACATTTTGCACATTTTTTTGCAACTTGTAATTCTTCTATATTCATGTCTGATAAAGTGGTGCTCGTGTTTCTATTCGAATGTTCAGTGAATATTGCATGGCTTAGTAAGTATTACTATATCTCATAATTGGATTCACCTGTATTGTTTTGTTTCTTCTGGCTTCTTGTTTTATTTGCCAACATGTAGTCTATCCTAGAGAATTTCCCATGTACATTGGAGTAGAATGTGTATCCAGGTTTCTCTGTATGGAGTGTCCTATATATATCCATTAGGCCTCTTTCTTCCATTTCTCTCCTCAGTTCCAGTATATTGTTGTTGGGTTTCTCTGATTGACCTGTGCATTGTTGACAAAGCTGTGTTGAGGTCCCCATAATTATTGTGTTGTTGTTGATATTATTTTCCAGCTTTGTCAACAATTATATTAAATATTTTGCTGGACCCTCATTCGGTGCATATATGTTTAGAAGAGTGATTTCTTCCTGTTCTACATACCCCTTGATTATTACATAATGCCCATTTTTGTCTTTTAAATCCTTTCTGAGTATAATCTGATAATTGTACCCCTTGATTAGTATATAATGTCCATCTTTGTTCCTTAAAATCTTCCTGAGTATAATCTGATATTAGTATGGCCACTCCAGCTTTTTTAGGGGTGATGTTTGCTTTGATAATTTTCCTCCAGCCTTTTTCTTTGAGTCTATGTTTGTTTTGACTATTCAGGTGTGCTTCTTCTAGACAGCAAAATGTTGGATTGAATTTTTTGATCCAATTATCTACTCTGTGTCTCTTAAGTGGTGCATTTAGTACATTGAAATTGAGAAGAAGAATTGTCCTAGGTTTAGATGCCATCTTCATATTGAAATTTGGTGTGCCTTTTGGTAAGTCTTGTCTTAAATTAGGTTTTTAAGCTTTTCTCCTAAGCGTGGGTTTGAGTCTGTAAAGTTTCTGAGCTGTTTTACGTCTGTGAAACCATGTATTTTTCTGTCAAACCGGAAAGTGAGTTTTGCTGGGTACAGTAATCTAGGTGAAGCATTCATTTCATTCAATCTTGTCACAATATCCCACCACTGTTTTCTGGCCTTGAGTGTTCCTTGTGACAGGTCTGCTATAAAACTCAAGGATGCTCCGTTGAATGTAATTTCCTTTTTTGATCTTGCTGTCCACAGAATTATTTCTCTATCATTGGAATTTGTCAATGTGACTAGGATGTGTCTTGGGGTATCTTTTCTGGGAGTTATTTTGGTTGGTACTCTTTGGGCATGCAAAATATCACTTTATCTCATAATTGGATTCACCTGTGCTGTTTTGTCTATATGCAAGATCACATATATTCTTTATTTCTGGAAGTTTCTCTTGAATGATGTTCTTGACCGTTGATTCATCCTGGAAATTTTCTTTTTTGTCTCTGGGACCCCAATAATCCTTACGTTGTTTCTGTTGATCTTATCATAGACTTCTCTTTTCATCTGTTCCCATTCTTGTCCTATTTTTTCCATTGTCTGTTCATTTGTTTTAAGTTTTTTTTCCCAATCTCTCCCACTGTATGGAGTTGTTATTTTTCTCATCTTCCACAGCACCAATTCTATTCTCAGCTACCTCTACCCTGGTGTTGAGATCATCCATTTTACCATTCAATTCATTTATTGAGTTTTTCAGGTTTGTTAGTTGACATGTTATTTCTGTTTGGAGTTTTGCAATTTGTGTCATCATATTTTCTTGGTTCATATTAGTGTTCAGTTCAACTCGGTCCATTGTTTCTTTG
>PVKC010022959.1:0-17437 GCA_004027635.1 Crocidura indochinensis
GCCCCAGCTGTGTTGTTCTTAAGCACCCTCTCATCCATAAATATGTGCTCATGCATGTGAGCAATAGATTATGAGCATGTTTATCTTCCTTCCACCCCCATCCCATGAGACTATAGGTCTGTGTCCTTTTCATTCCTTGCATCTCCTGTAGCAGTGCAATGGTATTTTGTGTTTTTGGACCGTTCAACTAAGAACTTGCAGTGATGAGGGTTCCATATTGACTTTATAAACCCAACCTAGGCAGCCTCTTTCTCTCATTGAGAAATCCAAAGTAATCTCTTCAAAGAGCTTCCTATACCCTTCAAAATTTCATAATCAATACCTGCTTTGTCAGAACACTTTTTCCTGATTATACAGAACTCCAGAACATAAATGCTAACTGGAGTACCCAGCTAGGTCTACAAATCATAAATATGTGTGTGAGTAAATACCAGATGAAGTGAAGACATTACTGCAAGTCAACATGTTGCTACAAGCTACTAACACGTCAGCTAACATAAGAGCCTCTGTACCACATAGGGATCTTAATTGGAGAGCAGGCAGCATTTTCTCAGTATCTTTTGCCTAAAAATTACTAAAATTCAATTATCTAAGTACCGAAGGAATTAAGCAGATACTATTCAATACCTCGGCAAGAGATCTTGGGAGCCTCTTCATATCTCTCTCTTCTTTATTCTCTCCCATACAATGCAATACAAGAGTTTAATCCCTCTCATCTAATGGAGCAATAGGTGCTAATCAGCCTGTGTTTCATGCATCTCAATGAATCCCAGCAGCCTTTCTTATCTTAATAATGGGAACAAACAGATGGCAAAGAGTGAGGAGCTATGAGAAATTGATATCAAAAGTGGAAAGCAACTCCCAGAGGGAGGGTCAAAGGCAGTGAAGCATCCCAAAGAGGGTTGTCCTCAAAGGACAGAATGATGGATCAGAAGCAGGCCCTCTATGTTCCTAGCAGACCCAGCCAGGCCAGAAGTCTGTGGTTTCAGTAAACCTGCTACTGAGGGACTCTGCTTTCTGTCATTTATGAAGTTGGTTTTGGTAAGTTAGGAGGTGGGTATGTGGTTTAACTTGGCTCACTTGAAATTTCCTTCTTGGAAGGAGAAATATCCTTCTTTTATAAGGAGTTGATTGATCAAATGCAAACTAAAGAAAACCTTAGATGTCAAAAATATATACCATGTAAACTAATAGGACTATACCTCACATTACAAAAAAAGTAATGAATATTACCAGAGTAGGAGTGGTAGCAAAACACTACCCAGCACAGAGATCAGGTCTCTTGACCACCCTATACCAAGACAAGGTATCCCATTCTCACCCATTTTCCACACTCTAGTTTCTCTTACTAAGAGAGTTAACAACTCCCTATAAAGAGATGCACTCAAATAAGCCCCACATACTGCTTTCAAATGAATGTGGATGAAGTCACTTAGTTATGGATTTGAGGACATATCCATCTATTCAATGACTATTAAATATCTAGGAGATTCTGGAGGCTATGTTAAATGGCACAAATTCATTGGCTACAGCAAATAAAAATTTACTGAACCGAAGAGCTGAGCTGCTTTTTGAAGTAACCCCAGAAGACCTTTCATCCATCTCTGGGAGAATTGATTGTCTGGTCCTGGACATGGTAATATCTTTGCAGTCCAATCTGGGCTGAGACCTGAGGGTACAAAAACCTTTAAATATTTCCAGTCCTGGTGAAGGAATGAGGGTTGGAACATTGCATGCCTGAAACTCAACCATCAAAAACTTTTTAACTATCTCGCTGTGATCCAAAATAAAAAAAATTTTTTTAAGTTTCTCGATCTTTTCACATTCTTGGAAGATTTTCCAGGGGGGTGCAGAAAAGAAGGGGAAAAAAGAGTAGAAATATTGTTGTACTTATATTTGTCTGTAGGTATAATTGGACAAAGAGTCTATTTTAAGAGATAGTAAAAGAAAAGAGGCAGTTAGAGTGGGGATAGAGGATGGAAAAACTAACTTTGTTTCTTTCAAAAAACTTCCCACCATAAATCTTTAAGCCACAGAGATTAAGACTCTCACATCTGCCCCTCTATTGGCCCTTTTGGGGCACTTGAGGAGTAAGTTAGTTTTTAAATAAAAGGGAAAGGCACTCTCATATATTTATGTTCTGAGGCTCAGAAGTCTCTGAACTCATGTGACATCCTCAAGCTTTGTGGGCAGGGGGTTCTGTACCCTGAAAAATAAAAGGTGGGGGGGCTTTCAGGACATGTTCACTGGCCCTTTCTTTTATGTGTAGCTGAATCCCCTATATCCCAGCAATAGATGGGAATTTATTTCATAGGTTTCCAAAGGGCTTGCCAGCTGGGAATACCCACGTATCCTGCTTCTCAGCTTCAAGAATCTGTTCATGCATGCCACGACTAAAGTTGACCCAAAAAGAAGAAAGAGTCTAACAGGGCAGCTCAGTACCTCGATGGTTAACTCACTAGGCTGTTTGGAGCCACTTTAGCTACTTTCTTGTAGCCAAACCAAGGGGTTACTGGAGCAGGCTGGGCCTGCTTGGGCTAGGAGTGCTGAGTCATCTGCGGGACAGGAGAGCAGCAGCTATAAATTATCCTGCATTTAAGGATGGCTTTCTAAATCCCTGGCTTTGGGCTTAGAGTCTTTATTTATATCTCTTGCAGGAATATTTTTTAAACTCGTGATGGTGCACTCAGTATGACTTTGGGGATATTCCAAGCACCTGGTCTTCTCTGTAATGAGTCCTGCAGGTGACAATTCCCCAGAGGCGCTGGACCTGGTCTCTGGGTCAGCTCACACTCACACCCACACATACATCTCTTCATTGCCAGCCACACTCCATCTCATGCATAGAAACGCTGGCTCAGCATAGCCTGCAGGCATACATGCATGCAAAAACAAACTTTGTGCCTGTCTCTATGCCTGTGTCTGTCTCTCTTTCTCAATGCAAACGACTATGAACACTCTGGGTCTCTGTACATTTAGGAGACAACTCCACTTAAAACAAAACAAGTGACAGACAAATTCTTATTATATTTGACAATATGGTTTGTTATTGGTGGTGCGACTACTGCTACTGGTGGTGGTATTGTTATTGATGGTGAAGATGGCAGTAGTAATTATATGTAGACAGGTACTATAGATTATTGATGTCCAAGAAGCCACATAGATCATTTTCTCCTCTTCCTTGTCTGAAATAAGAAAACTTTGCTGAGAGAAGGGAAAACAAGGATCAGGTTTTGTCTATTGCTATTGAGTCCAAATTCCTCTAGCCCTTCTCTGACCCACATTTTACATGCTTTCTGTACCTTCCACATCCCTGACCTTTTCTGTCCTGCTTTATAATTAGATAATTTTGTGTGGTTTGCTAAATATCTTATTTCTATTTACCTACTTTCCTTAGTTATTTACCATTATTTGTTCTATTTAGAGTTTGTATAAGAAGGAGAGTGCCTCATTCTTTCCATTTCATTGACAGAAGCACAAGGAAGACAAACTATATGGTCTGGGGTCACAGAGGGCAGGAGGTCATGGGATTGAGTCCAGTCCAGACCTGAGACCCTCCCTGGAAGCTTCCTTCTGGAATAAAGGCTATATAATCTTTCTAGTTCATTCAGCCCATCAACTACTCTCTAGCTATATATTTCTCCATTGGAATAGCACAGAACTGACCTCCCACCAGCTCACTCTCTTGGTGTTGCTTCACCCTGCTGCCCCTCTGGAAAGTAAAACCCCTGCCACCTTTGAGGATAGCTTTTTTGAGATGTCCTCACATGTCAAAAGAGAGAATGATTAGAACCCTGCATGGGATATCAGTCGATTCTATTGTTGACTCAACCACAATGACAGGAATTAACAAGAACAACAAAAAATAGAAATCATACATCAGTGAATTTAGCAGTTCCTCATCTTTTTCCACTTTCTCCAGTTTCTTCACTCATCTTAAGCACCCGGCTGTTCACACTCTTTCACAATCTTATTCTACTGTCATCTTAGCTGTCTTCCAATGTGGAGAAATGAAGAATCACTTCCTCACTTTCAGAACATTTAACCATATTTTTCTCACTATGTAAATAGCAATTAAATTTACACCCATTCTGGCTAGTTTTTCCAGACAACTTTTATTGATGGAATTTTTCTCAAAACCTCATAGAACGCTGACTTTTTTTTTTATTTAAGCACCATAATTACAAACATGTTTGTAGTTGGGGTTTAGTTATACAAAAGAATACCCCCTTCATCAGTGCAACCTTTCCACCACCAATGCCCCCTATCTCCATCCTGCTCCACCTCCTGCCTGTATTCAAGACAGGAATTCTACTTCTTTCACTCACTACATTGCTATGAAGAATACTGACTCTTGCTACAATTATCTTGTGTATTATGTTTGGAAGGTACCCTTCAGTACTTTCTGCATGAGTGTGTTCACTAGGTGATATTCACTGTACTTCCAAATCCTCTCTATAACCTCTTCCCACTGCTTTTAGTGCAAGAAGTCAACACCAGTGGACCACATCAAGGGGATGTTTTGTCCCCTGGTTTCATCTGGGTTCAATCATTGAGATCCACCATCTGGAGATGAAGGGTGTTGGAGTCTGAGAAGTGGCCCCCACCTCACTCCTTGTGGTGTTATTCCAAGTTATCCTAGCTCTTCTGAAGAGAAAAATGTCCTCTTCATAGAAACACTGTATTTGTGCCTGTGGCTGCCATAAAAATTTGTATAAGAGCCAGAAAGATAGTAAAATTGATAATAGAATAATGTTGATCTAGGTTTGATCCCCACCATCACATATGGATCTCCGAGCATGCCAATACTGATTTCTGAGAGCAGAGCCAGGAATATTCCAGAGCACTACAGGGTGTGGTCCAAAAACAAACAAAAATATATTATAAATGAGGCTGATGTGTTAGTATGGCAGATAGGATGCTTGCCTTAAGCATGGCTGATCCAGATTCAATCCCCAGTACCCTATATAGTTTATTGAGTCTCTTGCAAAGCTAGGAGTAAGCCAAGTGTGGATTGCCCAAAGATTGCTATAAATGTGAGACTTTAAAGCATGGAATTTTATTCTTCATAGTACCAGGCAACAGAAGTCTAGAATCAAGGTATCAGCAAGGGCAGGTGTCCTTGGAAGTTCTGAAAGAGAATCAGTCCTCAGTATTTCTTGGCTTTTGTCCCCATCACCAGTCTCTGTCTCTGCGGTCATATTGCCTTAGCCTTTCTCTGTTTTCTTTATTTTCTGTTTTTGTTTATTTTAGGACCACTCCTGGCAATACTCAGGTTCTGAACTCAGGAATTATCCCTGGCACGGCTCAGGGAGCCATATGGGATATTGGAGATTGAACCTGGGTTAGCCACCTACAAGGTAGTGCTCTTGTCTCTGTGTTGTCTCTAGATCCTTCAAATCTGTATTAAGCCTCAGTATTTAATATGTGCATATTAGATATTTAGGTCCCACATGGATAATCTAGGATAAGCTCATTTTAAGATGCTTAATAAGATCAACTCTCTTTCACAAATGAAGTAACCATTCACAGGTTCTAGAAAGTAGTATGTAGACATATAATTGGGGCATAGGGCACCATTCAATTCATTCTGAGTTTTAGCATTTTCTCTCTTTCCTTGCTCTTATAAATCTAGGGGCAGTGATGCTACCTAACACTAGCTCTAACACCTTACATTATCCATGTTTAGAGTTCCTTTACCTAAACCACGTAAACAGTTCCTTTATTCAACTCAGATGCCTCATTTGGGTCTGAGTAAGAGAAAGCAAAGATTATTTAAGGTGATCATGCAGAAGATAAGAATAAAGGCTATAAGAGAGAAGGGACAAGACTTTGGGGAAGCATTATAGCTGGCATAAGTTTTGTAACAGGTGTAAACTGTGAGAGTTAAATGGGTATAATTCTTTCCAGACCCTTTTTGAAATAATGGGGATGACTAGAATATTTTGGCGGCAAACAAACATAACTAAATTCTTCTCCAATCCTTACCATATGGCTCATATTGTGGTTCTCAAACCTAGGTATCATAAACACAAACATAGGTATCATAAACACCTCAAGGGGCTACTCCAAATCCAACTGGCTTGCGCCACATATTCAACAGTATCTGTGGAACCAATCTGAAGAAGATACCCAGTGGCATATGTGAGAAATGTAAGTATTTGTATTTCCAACAAGTTCCCCAAATATATGGATGCTTTGTCTGGAGAAAATCCTGGCAAAATCACAGTTTAACCAATAAGAAGACACTCTAATAAATGCAAACCCTAAAGGGGTGAGGTTTCTAGGTGGGTTGACTCATGGTTCAATTAGGCCTTCATGGAATCAGCTCCACTCTGCTTTATGATCTTTGGCATCTCAAACTTAGCCTCATATTTCCAAGCTATTCCAATAGCTATAGACATCCTTTACAAAATGGATAATGGCATAAAAGATATTATCCTTAAGAAAAGAGAGTCTGGACAAAATTGTGGTTCTCAGCTATTTCTATCACAAAAAATAAAAAAATAAAATAAAAACAAAAAACAAGAGAACATTTTGACATATATCTTGAATAAAAGTAGTAGATCTGCCTCCTATCTCATACCTCAAGCTTTGAGCACATCTTCAAGATGATAAACCAACTAAAAAGAGCCCTCTTTGCCTCCACTGCCACTAAAGACCTCAGTCCAAGATCAGCACTATATATACCATGAGAGACATGAGGTTCTTAGCAAGAGATGTCTCCAATGGGTAGTTTCTTCTAGAGATAGAACAACCCCAGATTGAAGTGTTTTTTGAGGCTCTTTTAATGTCTCTTTAGAGAAGATTGTTTCTCAAGTGTGTGCCAAAATGGAAGGTTATTCATTTGTTTATAAAGTGATACTCTTAAAATGCCAGAATGTTTGCTCAGATAATCTTTCCTTCAATTTTCTATGACTCAATAGGTATTATAGTTGCCATTGCCATTATTAGTGCAGTCTCCTCTTCATCAACCCACATACTGCACCCTTGTAACCCATTACCCCATTCTGCCTGTGTAACTTGATCTTACCTGCAAGACCCTCCCATTCCTGGGAGGGGTCTTGGGAAGGTTAGATAAGGCCTTTGACCAAAGGGCAGGGGAATTTGCTTGGATGCAGCATGGAGGAGAAGGCAAGATAGAGAGATGGCTAAGGAAAAAGGTATTATGCAGGGCTGAATAGATATACAGCATAAATGGTTATGATATAGGCCATACACATTAGCCAGGGCAAATAAAGATGTTATCTCTCTGAAGTCTGCCTGTGAGTGAGTTCTATATCCGTCACTCTCCTGGATCCAGATACCCACCAGCTGAAGGGGGTTACAGAGCCACATGGCCTGGGATGGCAGAGAAAGATCGCTCCATCACCATCCACCACCATCCAAACCCATCCTAAAGGCTGAAATACTACATACCCTCAACACTGTGATAATTGTTTTACAAAAAATCCACATGTCAGAGCAGGGTGTGGATGATCTGCTTGTCCCATCATCAAGAAAAAAGAGAAATGAATTTATATTTCTTTTGTTTCCAATGGAATGAAAACAGTGTTTACATAGTATTTCCCTTGCTGTCTGGTGATCAATATACATTCGAAATCTCAGGAGAACGAGGAAAGGAGTTTAAGAAGAGAAGATTTAAAAGGACAGTAATGCCAAATTTTGAAAAAATATGCATCTAGGAACCTCCTTTTTTCTAAGCAAAAAATGTACTAGCTGGAGCATCTCTTACCTCAGATATAGTGGGTGGAGATTAAGTCATGTGAGATCACTGACAGAATCTTTGCAAACAGACTAGTGAGAACTGACCCAGCACTAGATTTCAGCAAGAGGAAGAAAACAGAAAAGGAAGAGAAATAGGGTGTGTGCTTCCTTTCCTATTGAAACACTATTTGTCCTTTAAAGCCTCCTTCTCTGTGAAGTGGTCACTAACTTTTTTCCCACCACCTCCTTCCCATCCCATCCAAATTTATGCCTTCTCTCCCACCCTCTCAGGTTGTTTGTGATCAGTGCAATAATACACTCTTGAATGTATTATGAAATGGGTGCATGTGCCTATAGAATAATGTAATAATGTCTTTAATACTCTGGCCTTCCTGTTCTGAAGAGCAAAATCTGTAATTTAGAATGGCCTTGTTACTCTAACAGAGCCATGTTACAGGTCATAACCACTTCACATGAACACCAACCCTAGACCTTAAAAGTTATGCATGCAATCCCTTGCTTGCTTAGTAATATACTCTTAGAACCAAATAAACCCAAATCAGCCTAAGGCTGATGAGAGAAAGTCTCCAGTCATTTAATTCATCAATAAACAATCCCCTGAGCCATTAGCAAAATCACAAACACAAGAGCAAAGCCCAGCCCAGACAGCCACATAATCAACAATACAAGAATAGAGTCCTAAATCTCTAATTTGGGGTCATTGTATCATGCAGTAAAAGCAAACTGATACAGGTGTCTTCTCAGTAGAAAGTTAACTTTCCATCTTTATACCTCTTCACTGAGAATATCTCTTCACTGAAATGTTCCTGGGACATTCCAGCTTCTCGACCAAAGCTTAATGGAGGAGAATACAGTGAAAGGGAATGAAACTGAAATCTTGGGAAGGGGCGGAGCAGCCACAAAGCACTCCATGCATGTACTAATGTGACTCCCTGGCTCCTCTCCACCTCCCCAAGATCTGTGCTTGGGAAAAAGGTTACCTGATCACCACCGCCTTTGTCTATCAGTACACTCTGACTGGATTAATCCCTGTTCAGTTTCTTCCCACCTCCCCCCATCCTGTCTCAGTCTGGCTGCCCTGATGATGTAAGCGGGAACCAATCTCGCAATGGGAGTAGTCAGTCTGTCTGCCCGCACACTGCCGTATCCATTTGGGAAGGCACACTCTTTAGAAAGAACTGGAAAATCTTTCCAGCCAAACTCTCCATTTGCTTACCTCCTGCCTTGCCCAGTCTCCACTCCTCTATACATATGCTGTACCCCCAAGAGAGCACAGCTGAGATAAGTACTGAAGGCAAAGTAAGAAACTGAAATTGTACTCCCACAGATCTCATGGATTGGATCAAGGAGATTCTTTTGAGCTGAAGAGACATTCTGAAGGCATTTTAAGGGCCTTGTCAGCTATCCGCTTTCTCATCAGCCTAGTATCTTCCACTTTAGGGATTTTTGCCATTGGAATTATATCATACCAATGTAATAAATATGGAGAGGTTCAAGTATGTATGTTGGAGAAGAAGCCACATTGGTGATACCCAACACTTAAATGAATGACCAGATTAATTTCTAGGGAAACTGTGGTGACCTCTGGTTTGTTTGCCAAATTTAGGGTTTTCAAAAACCTTTCTCGGGGCCGGAGCAGTGGCACAAGTGGTAAGGAGTCTGCCTTGCCTGCTCTAGCCTAGGATGGACCGTAGTTCGATACCCCCTGCGTCCCACATGGTCCTTCAAGCCAGGAGCGATTTCTGAGCTCATAGCTCATAGCTCCTGAGCATCACCGGGTGTGGCCCAAAAAACAAACAACAACAACAACAAAAAACAAAAAACAAGACAAAACAAAAAAAAGCTTTCTAGACCTATCTACTGCTTCTCCAAACATCTAATTTGAGTCAGAGTATTCTACCATTAATGTGTCAGTCCCTTCTACCTTAGAATATTATGTTCTTTAAAAGAATCCAACAAAAATGCCCAGAGTCAATAAAGACTATCCCCTTGAAACTGTTAAACATTGGTCAGACCTATTTAATTTTCTAGGATTAAATTTTCTTATATAAAACTTGAAGAATGAATGTATCTTTCAGAGTTGTTTAATAGAACAAAGAAGATGTGTTAATAAAAGTTGGGCACTGTTACATAATAGCTTACAAAAATAAGTTCTAAATGAAACTTGTAACACTTAGCCTTGCTGTGAACCTACACTGCTCTAAAAATTAAGGTTATTAATTTTTAAATGTGCTGGACAAATATGTATTGAATGAACAATTAATTGTTCGGACTTATTTATCCAATAGTTGATGACTAGGAAGATAAGCAAAACTAAAGGATGATTGCATTTCTATTTTTTAACATCCGTGGGAAAGGTGAGTTCCTAATTCATCACAGTAAGAGGATACTATGAGAATATCCTGGGAATGGTTATTAAAAGTTCTAGGATAAGATAATATTTTGAACTAGGAATGGGAGTTGATAACTTGAAGGAAATGACTTCTATTGGTCCTTCTAGGTTTCTACCATGTGCAAGCCAAGAACTTTGGAAGGAACTACATGGGAGTGGTTATTTTTGATTCTATTCCCCTGCCATAACACCATCCTACTTCTGAGAAATGTATCTTGCTTGATTTAGGGGCATCTTTCTCCCACCATCTCTCTCCATACAAATGGCATCTTACTAGAAGAATGGAATAATGAAAATCTCTCTGATCACAAATTAGGTACATGATCCAAGGCAGATCAATGTTTGCCTCAGACTTTTTGATTATACTTGATGAGGGTGGAAGACAGTCCCCCACTCACCTTATGAAAAATATGTTAGATGTAAAATTTGGCACCAGAGAAAAAAATCAAAATGTGGAGCAGCAGGCTTTGTCCCCTTGTCCTTTTCCTGTTCCAAGTTCTCCCTGAGATCAACTGTAATCTGCCCTCCTTTGCCTTGGTTACAGGAACTAGCCAAACCAACTAGTTATTAAATTTTTGCCATTTGTGATTATACATCCTACCATATACAAGAATATATGATAAATCCTATAATAATATGATTGTAGGTTGTATACTATAACCCTTTCTCTCCACTTAAAAACAGCACAACTCCCTGGGAAAGAAATCATAAAGATAAGACAATTGAAATTCTATACAAGATAGTATTAGCTTGAGTGATTTTTATTGCAAACATCTTTAATCTATTTATTTCATCCTTTGATGACATTTTTCCCAACTAGTCACTAAGAATAAAGGACAAATAAGTTTTTATTAGGGACCGGGCAGTGGCGCTGGAGGTAAGGTGTCTGCCTTGCCTTGTGCTAACTTAGGATGGACCGTGGTTCGATCCCCTGGTTCCCCCAGGTTCCCCATATGGTCCCCCGTGCCTGCCAGGAGCAACTTCTGAGTGAATAGCCAGAAGTAACCCCTGAGCGTCACTGGGTGTGGCCCAAAAACCAAAAACCATAAAAAAAAAAAGGACAAATAAAATGTTCACATAAAAAGCTCACAATCATGCAATGAGGAAACCATAAAAATTATTTCCCCATTATGAATTATATACCTGCTATAGTATATCATTGTATATTTCAGGGTCATAGATGGCCACAGAATGAGGTTCCTTCATTCTGAATGCCATGAGTCTGTGATGATCATATACAGGCTGGACTATTTTTTTGTATTATCTTTATTTAAGCACCATAATTACAAACATATTTGTAGTTGAATTTTAGTTATAAAATAACTTCACATAATAATGCCCTTCACAGTGCAACCTTCCCACCACCAATGTCCCCCATCTCCTTCCTCCCCACCCCCTGCCATGAATGAGAGTTCCTTTCTCCCCACATCCCTGCCAGAACTGTTATTAAAAGAGAGATTAGGGAACTTTGCAAAAGCAAATATTGGGAAACTGTAAGAAGGTGGGTTAAAGGAAACAAATTCCAGAATGCCTCAGGTATAATTAAAAAAAAATAACAGAACCCACAGTAAAAGTAGGACTTGGGGATCCTAGAGAGTTATGGTATCTGTACTCCTAGAGAGCATAAGAAACCAGAAATCTTACCCCTACCAACCTTCTAGCCTTATTCAGATATTCAGCAAACATACTGTCAAACAGCACACATGGTAATTCCCTGCCTGATTTCCTTTGTTTTCTTTTCCTACTAAACATTCCGTCACCTAGACTCTGAATATATTGCTCATCTTTTCCAATTCTGTTTACTCATAACTTAGATCTCATTGACATTTGTCACACTGAGGTCTCATGTGCCATAAATGGACACATTTTCCGTGCTTCATCATCTTCACACACACACACACACACACACACACACACACACACACACAGTGTCTATAGAACAGGCTAGAATTTCATGCTAGAATCAGTAACTACACTAAGTAAATTACACTACTAAATCTGGCTAAATCTGGCTCAAAATTTGCTTTTGCAAATAATGTCTTATTAGGGTACAGCCATGATCACAAATTCACACATTATCTGTGGCTACTTTTCAACAACATTGAAGAGTTGAATAGTTAATAGTAGTGATTGGATGGCCCCCATATCTATACAATTACTGACTTCTTCCAGAAAAACATTGGCTAGGTTCTGCTCTACACTATACTTTTCCTCTGAACTTTAGTTCTACCCTCTTTAATAATGTTATCTATGTTTAAATATTTTAATGCCTATAAACAAATTGGTATTGATAAAGTATGGAACACTCCAGACCCTTGTCAGAGGGTTAGGCAATAATTTTCTCCAAACTGGCTCAAGTCCTGGGGGATATTTATATGCAGAACAAAAATATATAAAGAAAAACAAGTATTTTCTTGGAATCAATTCCTCCCCCATAGGAGTCTTCAGAAACAAATTGGTGGTCTCTCATTTTAGGGTAGACACACTCAGCTATATTATAGGACATTTTTTCAGAGACTTCATGGATCATTCTGTCACCTGCCACTCCTGAGTCCTTCAAGAATCTGTTCCAGCCAGTTCTGGTGTAGTAAAGTTGATTCCCTTTCTAAAGATCTACCCAAAGAGCATTCCACAATCTTCCTCCCCTTGTCTCCTTCTGTTTTGCTGTTTAAAATCCTGCTCCTCTGTTGCCCTCAACCCCCATCCACTTTCTGAGCACCTGTTGCTACAACAAAGAGAAACTCAGGGTTGAAGTTTTGGGGCTTGTCCAGGTGATAAACTGAGGCCATTCAGAGGGGAGAATGGCATTTGTTAGTTTAGTGCTTTTCAATCATCAGGGAAAGCTCTGGGTGGGAATAGGTATTAGGGAGCTACATGGTTATAAAAGGGTGATTATATCTAAATGGCAGACCTGTCATCAGGCAAAGAACTCCAGTAACTAACATAAAGGCAACTTCAATGGTGACAGTATAGCAGGCAGGGTGGGATTTATACTCTTGGATTCATACAGCTGCTGCTCTGCAGAGGGCAGACCTTCCTCCTGGGTCCCTCTGGGATCTGGAGTAAGAGGCCTCAGGCTGAGCAGTACAAAGGCTCTTCTTGACAGGCTTCAGGAGTGAGTTTTATGGCTCCTGCCCAAACCTTGGACTAAAATTTTCGGCATTATAGATATCAGCTCTTGTATGTCTCAAAACTCCAAAGATGGACGAGACTACATCAATGACAGAAATTGAACTCGGCACGTCTACTTCTTCCATTTTGTTTTACTAAAGTAAAGTCGGCAAATCTGCTTATGAAAAAGGGCCAGATGGTAAATATTTGGGGCTTTGCATCTCATGCAATGTCTGTCACAGCTGCTTACCCTTGTTTGCTACTGTCGCTTGAAAGCAACCACAGACACAAACAAATGAGAATGGCCATGTTTTTAAGGCTTTATTCATGAACATGAAAATCACATTTCATAGAATTTCTCAATCATCAAATATTACTCTTCTTTCAATTTTTCCTCTGACATATGTAAAGTAATTCTCAGTTCATAGGTTATACAGAAATAGGGAACAAGACCTGTTCAGTTCATAGGTCACCATGTATTTAGTACAAGTTATAAAATATAGTTTCTTGGCCCTATTTTAGAGGATCCTACTTAAGGGAGGAAGAATAAGTTGAAGAGATCCTTTTATGTAGATCCATGAAAAAAACCATGGTATAAAATATACTTTTTTGGTATACATTCTGATCTTGAGAATTATGTTACTGGGTCAAGATCTATATAGAAAAATTGAGCACATAACTAACACGACAAAGGTAATAAATACCCAAGTTAAAATAGCATTTCTTCTCAAAGGCAGAATCTTCCATGAAATATAAGAGGATCAAAAATTGATCATTATAATATACAGATATTTTTTGGATCTTTTTGTGTTTTTGGGGGGGTGGGCTACACCTGGTGATGCTCAGGGGTTACTCATGACTATGTGATAAGAAACACTCCTGGCTTGGGGAAGTATATGTGATGCCAGGGATCAAACTGTGGTCCATCCTAGGTTAGCTTATGCAAGGCAAACACCCTACCATTTGTGCCACTGCTCCAGCCCCTCATTCAATCTTTTGAGGCAACAGGAAGGAGTGTGAATCTGGAAAAAGGCATAAAGGAACTATCTCCTAGCTGCTTCCTGTCTTCCTTAAGATCATAAGGGCACAGGAAAACCAAGACCTAGTTATCTCATCAGGAGAATTTGCACTGGCCACACCTATAATTCAAGGGAAGTCCTGCAATGAGGCGTGATGACTCAGCTCTATTTCAATGATAATTGTTGGGATCCCCAAGCCTTCTGGAGGTCAGCTGATTTCCTTGAAGAAAATCAGTTTAGTTCAAGACTTTCCTGAGATATTTCACCCAGAAACATGCTCAATTACAATCGATGTGTTTAGATTCCCATCAGTGAATATCCTGCCTGCAACCACCTACTTCTGAGTCACAACCCAGAATTTCCTTTAATGTGTGCCACTTTTTTATGAAAAGTTCCTGCATACAAAGTAAAGTAAGAGTATGAGTTCTTTTTTTTTTTTTGGTTTTTGGGTCACACCCAGCAGTGCTCAGGGGTTACTCCTGGCTCCATGCTCAGAAATTGCTCCTGGCAGGCACGGGGACCATATGGGGCACAGGGATTTGAACCGATGACCTTTCGCATGAAAGGCAAATGTCTTACCTCCATGCTATCTCCCAGGCCCCGAGTTCTTGTCTCTACTCTGGGGTCACTGTGATCTAACCTTGACTCAATAACTTTGTATCTCTACACATATGTTGTCATTGGTTAGATGGTGTAAGAATAGCCAGGCTTTGAGGCAATGTCTTTCCATTAAATGACCTAAGTAGACATGATCTGATGCCGAGAAACAGTAGGATGAACCCTAAAGACATCAGTTCCTTGTTCTCTTATATGCTAAATCTTGAGTTTATGTCTACTTATCTACAATTTGAGTCACCTACTCTAAATGGCTCTCCTTCACCTCTATCTCCCTGGAAAACTTCCTTTACCTTCCATCCTTGGGACAACACCCTTAGAGGTCATTACTCCATCAACAAGCTATATTAAAATTGAGTTGTATATCTCCACCTCAAAAACAGACAAGAGAAACATAGAAGCCCTTATACCCAGAATTCACAATGTAGTCTCACATGGAAATAGAGCCTGAGCAGAGTTCAGGAAGTCAATATTAAGTTGTCAGAGTCAGCCTCCAATCCACTAAGATTCATGTTCTTAGGGAAAGGTGCCACTTGCACACAGGCAAAGATGTACACAGAGGTAAGAAAATTATAAGCTGCCAGCTACATGCATTTGCCAGAAACACAGGCTTACAGACAAGTACTGCCAACTGGAAGAGGCAAGGAGAGCTCTCTTAATGAGAGCACTGAGCTGCTGACACCATTATTTCCGACTTCTGGTTTCCATAACCATACAATCATTGATCTCTCTTGTTTTATGTCACCCAGTTTGGAATCTTTACTAAGGAAACCCTGGGAAGTGAACAAAGGTCAGCTCTGGGCTTTATCTCATTGTAGCTATTACACTGAATATTTGTGTGCCTTCCTCCTCTCCTAGATTGCTAGCTTAGATTTGTATCCTCAGGGTTGGCGATAAATAACTGCTCCTGGAACTGAATTAAGATTGCTCTGCTTGACGATTCTGTACCTGTGTGACTATGTTAAACTACTTTGTTGGTCTCATGATCTTCCATCAGCAGGAGGTCAGGAAGGAGTTCATTTTTATTTGTTTGTTTCTATATCCTGTGAATTAAGGCTTCAATTAGGAAATACTCAGTGGATAGTCCTCTAGGTTAGGCCCCTGCTTAGTTTATGACTGTCTTTGCTCCCAGTTCCTGCTGCCTTTGACATGGACTGGCTGCTGCCTAAACAAGGATGTCTTCAACCGCTCTTTTCATCCATAATTAATTCCCTTCCCCCACTGGCCAGTCCAAAAAAAAAAAAAAGTGGAAGGTGAAAAATGAACTTGAATCAGAAGAAAAGGGAAGTCAAAAAGAGAAAAAATGTATAAAAGCAAAGATACAGGCAATTAACAAGGCCTGAAATTCTGTCACCATTATGCAATACCACATACAGGTCACTAAAATCAAAGTTTACCTGTGACTCAGCTAGCACCCTAATCCAAACTATTTATCCTTTTAGTTCAAGAAAGATAAGCCATCTCTGTTACCAACTTTGATGGTCACTAATAGCAAACTCTTCCATAACCTTATTTTTTCTTCTTCTCCAGTTGTTTCACCCCTCTGTTTCACATCTCCTTGAATGTTGTCCTGACATTCCCTGATCCCTCCAGGTCTTTTGGAGTCCTACAAAATGCAAAGGGAAAGGACATCCCTACCCCAGTTTGACAGCAGATTATCACTATTTCTCATGCTCAGCAGTCTTGGTAATATCTGGAGTTTTCAAGGAAGGCTTTCTACTGCCCCCTGCAACTCATACTATATAATATCTGCAGTAGATGCCTACTACATTTCTAACAAAGAATATCGATTACCTCTATGCTCATATTGTTGATTTTCTTCCTAAAAGAAAGAAGTAATCCTGTCTATTTTCAGCAAATATTTGTTGGATATTGTTAAATTATGTTTCATAATGTTGAAGTTTCGTATAGTAGTTATAAATATAACCTTATTTGGAAATACGGTCTTCACAGATGATTTAGTAAAAAAGAGATTTTTTTCTGATGGGTAAGACATAAGGCAATAGGAGAGGTATCCTCGGAATGGAGGTAAATTTAAACATAGTCCCTTGGGGAGGTGGGCCTATGAAAACACAATTAGGAATCTCTGAGGCTTCAAGAAAAACGACCTAAAATAGGTTTTCCCTAAGAGATATCAGAGAAATAATCATACCAACACCTCGATTTTCAGCACCTCCAGGACTGTAAGACAATACACTCTGTTTTGTAAGTCACCCACCTTGTGATCCTTGTTATGGAGCCCTTAGGAAATGAATACAAGTACAACTACAAATCCAGTACCTTCATTCTTGGGTCAATACTCTTGAGTCTTTATAGAGCCCACATTCTTTAAGAGAACAAAAGACATCAAACAAATCATGTATCAAAGTATGTAGAATCTTGGTTGAAGATCAGTGCAGTGGAGAAAAATAAACTTTAGACAGGGTACAGGGAAATCCAGGGTGCAGAGACTGGTGCAATTTAAAACTAAATAGAAAAAACTACTCCAAAGAAGTCACTTGTAAACAAAGCCCTGAAAAGGGTGAATTTAGGGAGTACAAAGAGTTACCCACAGATAGTGGGTCAAAGTACA
>PVKC010022962.1:0-17468 GCA_004027635.1 Crocidura indochinensis
GAAGATTAAATTTTTACTTGTCTTAGAGATTATTTATCTCATAATTTTAATGTATATTTTAACAAATTATTGGGTAATGGTTAGCAAGTTTTATTTTAGGACTTTAGATTTGTCAACACATTATGTTCTTACATTTGTGGGCTTGGATAAAAATTATTCTCCTTAAATGTGTTTTTAATAAATCAAACTAATAATGTTTTTTCTATGGCTTTTGTTTCAGTAGCTTGAAAATAATATCCTTTGATACTGTTTTGTTTTTCCAAACCAGATATCCTGCTTTATGTATATGATGTCATATATGTCACTACCTGGAGGGTAATGCCTATAAACCATTTTGAAAACATTTGTCATTTAAAATTTTTCTTGAATACTATGATCCCTTCTAAAATTCCTACAATGTGCATATCTTTCCATTCTATAATTTTTATGGTTGCTCTTTTCCACTTGTGAGGCTTTCACTGTATGTTTAGTTGGATAACTGATTCAAGATAACTTTCTTACCTTTGCTCTACTACGACCCCCCAAAAAGAATTGCTTCTATTCCTATTTCCTCAGTTAAAATATTTTTTCTTAATTGTCTCTCAATTTTCTTCTTTCTAGTCTCTCCTGTTTTTTTTTGTCCCCAAATTTCCAATACAGATCAGGCAAGGGTCTGGGTTGAGGTGTATATGGGGTGCATTTACTGTACCTCCTCTTCTATACAGTCAGTGTGAAGAACACAGCCTGTGGTAAGAATTGGGAGGCCTTATTTTTTCTTTTCTCTTTTGATTGTGTTATATGTTTTTTAACTTTTTTTAACACCCCCTTCACCAGTGCAACTTTCCCACCACCAGTGTCCCAAATCTCCCTCCCTCCCAACCCACCCCCACCTGTACTCCATACAGGCTTTACAGTTCCCTCATACATGAATATGATTAGGATAGTTCTCTGTGTAGGTATTTCTATAACTGCACTCACCACTCATTGTGGTGAGCTTCATGAAGTGAGCTGGAAGTTCCAGCCCTCCTCCCATTATCTCTGAGGATTGGTGCAAAAATGACTTTCATTTTTCTCAGAACCCATAAATGAGTGAGACAATTTTATGTCTCTCTCTCTCCCTCTGATTTATTTCACTCAGCATGGTAGATTCCATGTACATCCATGTATATGAAAATTTTATGGCTTCATCTCTCCTGACGGCTGCATAATATTCCATTGTGTATATGTACCACAGTTTCTTTAGCCATTCGTCTGTTGAAGGGCATCTTGGTTGTTTCCAGAGCCTGGCTATTGTGAATAATACTGCAATAAATATAGGTGTGAGGAAGGGGTTTTTGTATTGAATATTTGTGTTCTTAGGGTATATCCCTAGGAGTGGAATAGCTGGATTGAATGGGAGCTCAATTTCCAGATTTTGGAGGAATCTCCATATTGCTTTCCATAGAGGTTGGACTAGAGGGCATTCCCACCAGCAGTGGATAAGAGTTCCTTTCTCTCCACATCCCCGCCAGCAATAATTATTCTCATTCTTTGTGATGTGCGCCAATCTCTGTGGTGTGAGGTGGTATCTCATCGTTGTTTTGATTTGCATCTCCCTGATGATTAATGATGAGGAGCATTTTTTTCATGTGCCTTTTAGCCATTTGTATTTCTTTTTTATCAAAGTGTCTGTTCATTTCTTTTCCCCATTTTTTGATGGGGTTAGATTTTTTTTCTTGTAAAGTTCTGTCAGTGCCCTGTATATTTTGGATATTAATCCCTTATCTGATGGGTGTAGAGTGAATAGCTTCTCCCACTCAGTGGGTGACTCTTGTATCCCTGGCACTATTTCTTTTGAGGTGCAGAAACTTCTCAGTCTAATGTATTCCCATCTGTTGATCTCTGCTTCCACTTGTTTGGGAAGGGTAGTTTCCTCCTTGAAGATGCCCTTCATCTTGATGTCATGGATTGTTTTACTAACGTGTTGTTCTATATACCTTATGGTATCAGGTCTGATATCGAGGTCTTTAGTCTATTTGTATTTCACCTTCGTACATGATGTTAACTGGGGGGTCTATTTTCGCTTTTTTACAAGTGGCTAACCAGTTCTGCCAGCACCACTTGTTGAAGAGGCTTTCCCTATTCCACTTAGGATTTCTTGCTCCTTTGTCAAAAGTTAGGTACTTGTATGTCTGGGGAACAATGTCTGAGAATTCAAGCCTATTCCACTGATCTGAAGGTCTGTCTTTATTCCAATACCATGCTGTTTTGATAACTATTGCTTTATAGTACAGTTAAAGTTGGGGAAAGTAATGCCTCCCATTTTCCTTTGCCCTAGGAGTGCTTTAGCTATTCTAGGGTGTTTATTGTTCCAGATGAACTTCATAAGTGTTTGATCCACTTCTTTGAAGAATGTCATGGGTATCTTTATACGGATGGCATTAAATCTGTATAATGCTTTAGGGAGTATTGAACTCAGCCTGTCAAGTCAGTTTATGATAGGAGTCAGGATTTGAACTCATGAGCTCTGGTATTAGAGTTTACTAGCTTTGCTTGCTGTGTTGGCTGTGATGCATGGAAACTGATTTCTGTTTGCCATCAGGAATTGTCATGATGGAGTTTGTCATGATGGAGTGACGAAGAAGCTTTCACAAAGCTTTAGCTGATCCTGTTAATGCTTTAAATTGTTTCTTTTCACCGAGTTGACAAAAAGTGTTCTGTCAGCAGAAACACAGTCTAAAGGCATGTGAAAATCTGCAAGGTTTCTCGCTCTTTGCTGGAAGGAAGGTTTGGAACGTGGATCCATGTATTAAGGAGTCACTGCAGCAAGTGAGATGAAAGCAAAGCAGTCCTAAATGCAAAAGTATTTGCTAGCAAAAGTTAAGTGACTCCAAAATGATGGGACTGGAAAGTCAGTTTTTCACAGCTTTGCTAATATAACAATTTATGTACCAAAAACATACAAGTCTGATATATCCAGTGTGATGCATATGTACCTATCCATGACCTGATCACCATAACCACAGCACTGAGCACAAGTATCACCTCCTATTTCCTTTATCCTTGTGTGGGTTGGTGCTGTTGTGTGTGTGTGTGTGTATTTTCACAATATTTGACATTATCTCTATCTTCTTAACACATTTTAAGGGATCAGCAGAGATGAATTTCTGGTGCTAGGTTGATCAGCCGACCTCTAGAATTTAACTTTTAAGTAACTTAAGGAAGTTGAAGCAGGGTAAGAGAACAGTTCTATTCCTTCTTAGTAGTCCTCTGGGAATAGGGGAAATTTTTGATGCCAACACAAGCTTGGAAGTTCTTTACCCCTTCAAACAAGGCTTTTACAAAAGCCCCTGCCAAAGCATCATGTGTAATCATCACATGCTATTGAAAAATGTTGAGTTTGTGATCACCTGTGACAACACAGAAGAATAATGGCCAGAGTACTGCGAAATGGTGCCCTTGTGCCACTGACTCCTCATCTTATTTCTTGCTCTGTGACTCCTCATCTTATTTCTTGCTCTGAAATACCTCTTGAGGAGTGAGGTCTTGATTTACAAAAGTTGGCCTGGAGGGAATGTATAAAATGTATGTCTGTTCAAGCAAAGTCCTAAGGGAACTGTTCACATTCCTGGTGAGACTGTCAGTATTCCATATTCTCTTTGCAAATATTGTTCTCTAAAGCTATTCCCAGCCCCTGTCTCATTGACATTTCAATGGTAACCCCCTTCCCTTCTATCTGGCTACTAGAAGGAGCACAATCTTTGAGGACAAATTCTAAGTGCTAGAATCTATAGATCCTCTCATTTCATGGCAGAGACTTTATGCATTGTATTTCATATACCTGATAAAGACTTCAATTGATCCAGAAAAAAACATATACCAATAAAACCATTTGAATGAGTGAATGAATAGAGCTCGGGACAAGTTAAGGCTTCTGAAGTCTTCACTTGCCCAGAATTTTTGGAATCTTATTATTTTTTTTATCTGCATTCACTTAAAAATTACACATCCTGGGGCTGGAGCAATATCTCAGCGGTAGAGCATTTGCGGCTGATTGAGGACAAAAAACAATTCAATCCCCAGCGTCCTATATGGTCCCCCAAGCCAGGAGCGATTTCTGAGTGCATAGCCAGAAGTAACCCCTGAACGTCACCAGGTGTGCTCCCACCCAAAACAATTACATATCCCCATCCATCTTCTTCCTTTACTGAAGACCCAGGTTAACTGAAATGTGACATCTTCTTGAGAGTTCTTGTTAGTGTAAAAACTATTGACTTTGGTATATGATGTTTGAATGGTAGTGTAGAATATGACAAAGAATCTTTTACATATTGTTCTAGTTTTCCACTTGTTTTTCCCAACAAATATCAGAACTGGATATAGAGTCCTAGAGAGATTCAGAAATATGTTAGTAGAGTAGTCTTGTGGTAGAATAGAAAAAATCATAAAGATTTCAAATATTTCTTTGAAATCATGTATCTTTTAGTGTATCTGTTAAAAGTTTGAGTCACCCACAGTAAGGAAATAAAAAACATAGCCAGTCTCCCTGTGACATAGGGTGAAAAAGAGTGACTTGCAACAATGACATTATCAGATGACTCTTTAAAATCTTAACTGATGGGGCCCGGGAGATAGCATGGAGGTAAGGCGTTTGCCTTTCATGCAAAAGGTCATCGGTTCAAATCCCGGTGCCCCTTATGGTCCCCCATGCCTGCCAGGAGCAATTTCTGAACATGGAGCCAGGAGTAACCCCTGAGCACTGCCGGGTGTGACCCAAAAACCACAAAAAAAATCTTAACTGACTAGCATAATATAGGTATTCAAGGAGCTCCTCGTGGAGAAAGAATATAATATGGTTTTTGCAACTAATGAGTTATGTCACACTGTAAAAATCAGTTTTACTTGTCCAACTTTAAAAGAAGATTGCCATCAATATCTTATGATCCTTTACATTCTTACAATTCTATCACTCTGATACTAAATGTAGGACTTCTTCTAATTCTACAAAGATTCAGAGTAAATTTTATTCACTTGAAGAAACTTGTTGAAGTTTATTGCTGAGCCTTCTCAAAATCTGAATTTTAAGGCATATCATTGTATTTTCTGGAAGAGGATGACAAGCCTGATTTTTTTTATTCTAAAAACTCAGTTTGAATTTGGGTTTCATCTCAAAGCAATTGTAGCACATCACAGATCAAAGAATTTGGATTACCTCAAGACTTCTCTGCAGATCTGTAATCTGATAATGACATTCATGCTGTGAAAAACCTGCCCAGCAAGCCAGATGGACTTCAACCAGGTGTGAAAAGACATAGTGTACAATTAAATAGATGTCACCATGATTAAGGTGTGATGGCCAGCTGTCTTCTCACCTTAATAATGAAAAAGTACAATTGTATATCTCAGAAATTATGCAGCAAGAAAACAAAAAAAATCACTTTGGTAGCTACTTACAAAAATATACTTGCTTTGACAATATATTTATAAAATACACATGTCTGGGAAATATGGAGAAAAACCCAAGTTATGCTCTTCCAAAATTTATAGCAAGTTAGACCATCCTTGAGTGTTAAATAGTGTCCGTAAGACTAATTTCTTTCTGGAACTTCAGAATGTGAGTTAACTTGGAAGTAGGGTCTTTACAGATAAAATTAAGGGGAGGTTGTACTGAATTTGGTTGAACACTAAATGCAATGACTAGAATCCTTTTAAAAAGAGAAAGGGAGACCAGAGAGATTGCATGCAGTCAACCTAGGTTCAATCCCCAGCATCTCATATGGTCCCCTGAGCACTTCCAGGAATTATTCCTGGGTGCAGCACTAGGGTTAACCTTTCAGCTCTACTGGGCCTGAAAACAAAATAAAAAAATAATAAGACTGAACAGATAACTACATGCAGGAAAAAGGAGTCAGTAAAGATGGAGGCAGAGATTGAAGTAATGCACTTGAAAAATAAAAAGAAATGCCAAGAATTGGCCAAAGATGGTCACCGAATCCTAAGGAATGCTGAGGAGACCACAGAACATTGTTTAAAATGGATTATAGAAGTCCAAGAATGCCAAATTTTTCCTTGTCTGCAAAATTTTGAAAGGACAAAGCAGGATTATCTTCAGAGAGAACATGCCTTGGAAGTACCTTCACTTTGGCCTTTTAGACCCTAGATCTAGGAGATAGTTACGTTTCTGCTGTTTCAAGCACTTAAGTTTGAGTGAATAGTTAAGACTGTCTGAGGAGTGAATTTAAGTGCTAAGTTAGACAGGGGATGAAAAGGAAGATGAAAGAAAACAGTTATGTAGTCCGAATATGATTTGGCACTTCATGATTTAATCCAATTTTATTTTTACAGTTTTTTTTATTAGATAACAAGGGACATCTCCATGTTCAGCCTAAGTCACTGAGTCAGAGAGAACTCAGTTCATTGTCATGCCATTGGAAAGTGCAGAATGAATGTGAAAATTAGATCAAGTGATATTCTCATGCTTTTGTAGCACAGAGAAAGGAGTCCAGAACTCCATCAAATATATGAAGATCTAAAGATCTGGCTAGTGAGGGAGGACAAATAAATGCCAGTTATCTGAGAGGATAAAAGAAGCATAGATGATTGGTATTTACAGGTTCAGGTTCTCAGGCAATTTCCCTTGGATCCTGAAGCTTGTCCTCTATGTTGGAAGCAGCCATGGACCATATAATGGAGTCTGAGCCCTGCCCTTTTCTGTGAGAAGCTCCCAGGCCTGTCTCTGTAAGGCAGGACAGTGTGAAACTGGAAATGCCCAGGAGAGGTTGAGCATTTTTGTGCTTGGACTTTGCCCCTGAGCTGCCAAGTGTCTTCATGACTTCACTCCTTTCATAAAGATGAATTACATTTGCTGTGCATAAGGCAGTGCTGGTCAGAGAATGAATCTCACAGAGACAGACGACAGTTCATTTATTATCAACCTCCCAGTACACAAAAACATAGAAGGGGAGTTGCCCAGTGTCTGACCCCAAGGAGAACAACTCTGGTGCTCAAATGTGAGTTCTCAAAACTCGCTGAATGGGAATCAAAGCCAGACTTCAGAAATCAAGACATCCTTCCTTCTTATCCAAACCCACAGATTTGTCCTTTCAAGATGTCTGGTTTTACTTTCTATAATAGAGGGGTCTGACATGGGCCCCCAATCACACACCAGCACAGCATGAACCTACTCAGAGACGAGTGCTCCTTTTGGCTTGCACGATGCTATCAGATCTGTAGATCTTTCCAAAGATGACCTTTGGAAAGCATAGATTTTGGCTTCATGGTTGAAAAGGAAAAAGATATTTCGTGATGCTAAGTCCATTAACTGGGTGGGGTACCCTGCTAAAGCAAGCAGATACCCCAACACCTCAGACCTCGAGGGGGGATCCTGGAATGGCCTTGGTCCCTGGTGCTCTGGATCTGAGCTTCATTCTTTAAGACCCCTCTGATGATCCATGGTGCTGCATGGAAAAGATCACAGTTCCTGGCACTGTGGAGAATTAATTGGCCCTGCCCAGTCATTCTTCTTGACATAATAGTCAAAGTTGAGTCAAGGAAATGGAACCAATAGGACAATTATAATTGGAACTGATCACACTGGACAAGAACTGAGTGTTGAACAAAGATAAAGTGATAGACACAGTATCCATTTATTAATAGCACTGCAAACCATGGTGTCTAAAAGGGCAAAAGGTGGGGGAAAGAGAAAGAGAGGGAGCAGATAAAAGGCCTGACATGCCTGAGGCAGAGAATGGAAGAGAAACTGCGGACATTGGTGATATGAAATGTGCACTGAGAAGAGTGGTGTACACCACTGAAACCCAAACATGAACAATTTTGTAAGCATAGTGTTTAAATAAAAGGAGAAAAATTAATAAAGTAATTTAAAAGTAAAGTAAAATTAATAAAGTAAAATTTATAAAAGAGTTGAGGAAGTAATGGATCTGGAGACAATTATAGAACCTGTGTGTCTGGCCTTGTCACTTAACTTCTGATGAAAATATAAACCCCAATCAATCCCAGAAACATTGAGAAGTAACTTGGGCACTGATCTTATCTGACCTGGATACAACCACCATACACATGAAATTAGTGACAACCAGGTATAAAATTCCATGGAAAATCTGCTTTGTATGTTCAAGAAAAAGTGTGTTTGCTAGGGGTATCAGGGAAAGTCTGGCCTTTCTATTAAAATAGTTCTGAAATTTCAGCCCCTCACTCGCCATGTGTTGTCAGCACACTTTGGCCCCATTCCAAGTTCTGATAATTCTCTGGTATACCTCAGTTCCCCCAAAAGGGGGAAGGGGAAGAATAAAAAGTGGTTTGGCTCCAATGCCCTGCCAAAGCCAATTGTAAGTGATTTATTATGTCTAAGAAATGTCCCTTCTGTGCTGGCTCTAAAGATCAAATAACCTGGTGTTTGCAGGACAAGGACACTGGGTCCCTGGAACATCTGGGAGGGGAGCCTGCCAGACTCCTGGGAGTTGTATACCCCTCCATCAGGTCACCCCCAATCCGTTTTGAGGCTGGAACAAGTCCCAACAAAGAATAGATCAAACCGTGCTCCCTGGATACCAACTCCTTAATGAGTAACTAAAATCCAAAAATAGAGGCCCTTTGTTTCACTTTTCCCTTTCCATCCTCCTAGCTCTCTGCAGGCACTTATGCCAATAAATCTCTGTCTCCCCCCCACAAAAGGGGGCCTCCCCTGCTCCCCCCCACAAAAGGGGGCCTCCCCTGCTCTCAGTTGGAGTGTGGAGGTATTGGGGGTTTGTTTTTTAGGAGCTGAATTTCCTCAGTTGTAGGACATGATACACAGGCCAGGAGAAGGGGACATACATAGGTTCACCTACCCAGATGGGCTCTTAACACTTAATTCACATATCTGCTGACCCCCTCCATCAGTACAATGAAGGTCTTTAGAGCAAAGGGCCCTGGATGAGACATCCTGGTATCCAGACATGCAGCAGATCTGGAAGTCATGGCCAGGGAAAGTGAAATTCTCAGCAAACCGGGTACTAGGTCAATGTGAAGACTTAAGAATATAGTGCTTTTTGGAATTTGAGGGATTGCAGGATTCCTTATGGATACCCAGAGTATTCTCCAAGGTCACAATGAATGATGTTTAAGGGGAGTATGTAGTACAAGGAATGGAATTGGGTTTGAGCATGTACCCTAACCTGGTACTATCTCTCTAGCCACCTCCTCTTTTCTAATTTATTTCTAAGAACAAATAAAGATGAGTTACTCCTCCCACCGATTTGTATAGCCCTTTCTGCCTCCCCCATGAATTCAACTTTCTTCCTTAGCTCTGAGAAGCTCACCTATAACCTCCCAGGACAATGACAAGCATATGTAAAGTCAAGGGGATTTCCTAATCCAGTGCTTCAATGTAGAACTTTAGTGCAGCCCTGTTCTGTCTGGAGGTCTTTCACCTTTTCACCTGCTGCAGCAGACCAGAGAAGTGACTTTATGTTTCTATTGTGACTGCCCTCTGAAGATGTGTTTTTAGGACAGTCAGAAAAAAACAAATTCATGCTGGTATCACTACTTTCCAGCCAAATATCCCCAAGGACACAATACACTAAAGGATGCAGGTTCCATTAGACGTGTGTGAAGCATTTGTATGAATTTTTATCTAACAATTGTTTCTCTCTTCTGAGACATAAGTTGTGGAAAAACCCACATGCTGTAATCCATGGAGAATTGAGAAGCCTTCTGGAGCAGGGCCACCACAGGAAATAATCCAAAGTAGGCTGAAGACAGATGAAAGGTCCAGGGATCTCTCCACCATGTGGAGCAAGAGATAGAGGCCATCCAAGACTGAAGTATTTATTGGGAAAATGGGACCACCCCCCATGGGAAGGGGGGTACTAAGGTAAAGAACCTATCAAGAAATTCTTCCCTCCCAGGTTGGTCTTTGACATAGAGGAAGCCATAATTGTTAAAGATGAAGTCCTCTATTCCATAATAGTTTAGAATGAATGCTGGTTAACTCAATAAGTAGTTCTTCCTTTAGGGTTATGGTTAGTTGTTTTTTCTGAGGTTGGACATTAGTGCTTCATTCTCTGGACTACTGGTTAATAACTTTAAGACTTTTTTTAATTAGGGACAATACTTACTTCTTTGTAACTGATGAAGGAATGATTGTTAGGTGAGGATAAATATCTGACAAAACATACAGTAAACAAACACTCTAAATATAGGGAATCCTAGGGATACAGACCCATTTTTTAGGCAGGCATTGTAGAGAATATTGATAATAATAGACCCAGGTAATAGAAATGAGAACTCCTAGCAAGTCAAAATGGTTAAATTTTAAATATCCCCTGTAAGATGATACTCAGCTGTTAACCTAAAACAAACTTCAATTTCCTTCTTCCTTAAACCTCTTCCTTTGATATGTACCTAATCATGTGAGCTTTGACATATCAAAGGAAGAGGTTTAAACTTGGATAGGTACTTTTGTATCTCTCTTTTGACTTTTCCCCTCCTGATTAATTGATATTGTTTTAATAAAATAAGGTCAGCTTTTGACTTGACATGCTCAGAGAGACCATGAAGTGAAAATACACTGACTCCATGATTCTTATCTGACTGGCTTGGTTTATTTATCCTTCATGACTACTCTACCTGCTTCAAGTCTATCTGACTGCAATTGGTGATATGACATGTGGGTTGGTCTCACAACTCATGGATTTTATTTTACACTCTTCCACACACATGGCTCCAAATTATATTGAAAAGCAGATGAAGAGAGTGAAGTATCTAATTAAATAGAATACACCTTTAGATTTTCATAATTAAATTCCTACCAATATGGCTTGTTAGGAAGGGGATTCAAATGCATAAATATGACTGTTAAATCACTCCACATCCAGGATACAGGCTAGGGGTGCTCTAAAGAATAGATGGGATTTTGTTGATGGGGAGACGACTAGGAAAAAATAGCATGTGAATGTTCTGAGGAAAGCTCTGGCACAGTGCCAAGGAACTCAGAGTTAAGAAACTAAGCACAACCTTTCCTTCTCTTCCTAACAATAGTAACATTGGACAAAACTCCAAACTTGAAGAAAGCACTAAAGAAAATTGGGTAAAGATTTTGAATAAGAATATTGTTAAGATTACAGTGATTGGTGAAAGTGGCAGGTAAAGGGAGAAGGGAGATCTGACCCAGGCTTGGACCAGCGGCTCTCCACCATTGCAGCAGTTGGGGAAGGCAGTGGGATCCTACAACTTCTGGCAGGAAAAGTGAGGGAGAAGTTTGGAGGGTGGGCCAACCCTCAGTGACTGCAGTCGTCATGCCTAGGGCCACACTCCAGAGAAGGGACCCAACACAGGTGAAAAAAGGAAGGCTGAGATCCAAAGGTATACACTCCAAGCCAAACCACCAAATGCAAAGAAATATGGGTAAAGTAAGGAAGACACTAGCAGCCAGGGATAGAGAGAAACCCTAGCAAGTTTCCAAGTCCACCAAAATGCATAAGCCCAAGAGATGAGGACCTAAAAGTGGCAATGAAAGCCATGGCAATAGAAATCAAAGAATCACTAGCAAGTTCAAGAAATCCATAGATGAACAAATCAACCAATTCAAAAAACAATTTTTACAGAAGATGAGAAAATCCATACAAATGAAATTAAAGGAAATAAAAAATCTCTTAACAAGTCATAATAACAGAATTACACAGTTGGAGAATTGCATAGAATAACTTGAAGGAAAACTATAAACCAAAAATGACAAAGAAGTCAATAAGGAAGTAAGAAGTAAAGCACTGGAACAAAATGTTAGGTATTTAAAGAGCAAAGATAAAAGAAATAATCTACGAATTGTAGGAATACCAGAAGGGGAGGAAACAGAGAAAGGGGAAGGACAAGTGATGCGGGAAAAATAGCAGAAAACTTTCACACATTCTAGAAAGAGACTCTGGTGCATATCCAAGAAGTGAAAAAGTCCCTAATAGATAGACCCTAATAAACCAACATCAAGATATATAGTAATCCAAATGGCAAGAAAGAAAAAAGAGAAAGATGAATTCCTTAAAGTAATAAGGGAGAAAAATACCTCAAGTACAAAGGAAGAAACATAAGAATAAAACCAGATCTTCCATTTGAAATAGTTCAAGCAAGAAGACAGTGGAATGACATATTTAAACAACTGAACGAAAGAAACTTCTAACCTGGAGTCCACTCCCTGGCAAAACTCTCATTAATATAGGAGCAAGGACTGAAAACATTCTCAGACAAAAAAGAACTCGCATTCTTTGTGCAAACATAACCAATTCTAAATATTCTACTCAGAGATGAATTACACAATCCAAACACCTGGTTGAAACAACAGCCACTCTACACAAGAACTGCAAACAACCCTCTCTGTCAATACTCTCCTTCAATGTCAATGGATTATGGTAAATAGTGCTGCAATGAATATAGGTGTAAGTAAGGGATTTTTGTATTGTAATTTTGTGTTCCTAGGGTATATTCCTAGGAGTGATATTGCTGGATCATATGGGAGCTTGATTTCCAGTTTTTGGAGGAATCTCCATATTGCTTTCCATAAAGGTTGAACTAGACGGCATTCCCACCAGCTGTGGATAAGAGTTCCTTTCTCTCCACATCCCCACAACACTGCTTGTTCTCATTCTTTGTGATGTGTGCCAATCTCTGGGGTGTGAGGTGGTACCTCATAGTTGTTTTGATTTGCATCTCCCTGATGATTAGTGATGTGGAGCATTTTTTTCATGTGTCTTTTGACCATTTGTATTTCTTCTTTGTCAAAGTGTCTGACTCTGGAAGCAGCTAAGATACCCTTCAACAGATTAATGGCTAAAGAAACTGTGGTACATATACACAATGGAATATTATGCAGCTGTCAGGAGAGATGAAGTCATGACATTTTCCTATACATGGATGTACATGGAATCTATTATGCTGAGTGAAATAAGTCAGAGAGAGAAAGATGCAGAATTGTCTCACTCATCTATGGGTTTTAAGAAAAATGAAAGACATTCTTGCAATAATAATTTTAAGACACAAAAGAGAAAAGAGCTGGATGTTCCAGCTCACCTCATGAAGCTCAGAACAAATGGGGATGAGTTTAGTTAGAGAAATAACTACGTTCTGAACTATCCTAATAATGAGAATGTACGAGGGAAATAGAAAGCTTGTCTAGAGTACAAGCGAGGGTTAGGTGGGGAGGAGGGAGATTTGAGACATTGGTGATGGGAATGTTGCACTGGTGGTGGGTGGTGTTCTTTACATGACTGAAACCCAAACACAATCATGTATATAATCAAGTTGTTTAAATAAAAAATATATATGCTCATACATAAAAAATGTCAACGAATTAAAACACACATAGTAGAGAGATCAGAAAACAAAACCCGAATTTCTGCTGTCTTCAAGAAACACACCTACAAGTACAGTACAGACACAGGCTTAAAATGAAAGGATGGAAATCAATTATTCAAATCAAGGAAAAACAAAAGAATAGCAGGACAGCCATTCTTAGATCAGACCAAATTGCATTCGACTTCAAGAAAGTGATCAGAGACAAACAGGGTCACTAATTATTGATCAGGGAAGCACTAGACCAAGAAATATTAACTCTTGTGAACATTTATGTACTAAATGCAGAGTCAGCAAAATATGTAAGTATTTGCTCACAAATCTAGAGAAACATATGGGAGGAAATGTGATAGAAGTAGGAGATTTCAACACACCATTATCACCAATGGACAGATCCACCATGCAGAAAACTAGCAAAGACATAAAAGCCCTAATGAGAAACTAGAAGAACTAGGACTAATAAACTTATGTAGAGACCTCCACTCTCAGAAAGCAGAATTAACATTCTTCTCAAGTGCACATGGAACCTTTTTCAGAATAAACCATGTCTTAGGATATAAATCTAACTTGCACAAAGTCACAAATATAAGGATTTTTAGAAGCACCCTATAAGATCAATATGCAACAGAGATCAAGATTGACTGTAAAAAGAAGCTATGGAGAAAATTTAACACCTAGAGGTTAAACAACATGCTGTTCAACAACAGTTGGATCATAGAGGAACTCACGGAAGAAATAAAATGTTCCTTGAGACAAACGACAATAAAGAGACAAATTTCAAAATCTGTGGGACACAGCAAAATGAGTAATTATGGAGAATCTCATAGCAATACAGGCTTATCTCAGGAAAGAAAAAAATGATTAAATCAAATGTTTAAAGGGACACCTTCAGGATCTGGAAAAACATAAGCAAAGAAACCCAAACACAACCAAAAGACAAGAAATAATAAAACAGAGCAGAAATAAACAACAAAGAAACTATGAAAACAATACAAAAAAATCAATGAGATGAGGAGTTGTTCTTTTTCGAAAGAACAAACAAGATAGACAAACAACTGGCAAGACTCATCAAAAAAGAGGGAGAGCACCCAAATAAATAGGATCACAAATAAAAAGGGAGAGATTACAACAGAAGCCGAAGAAATCTAACATATTATGAGGACTTATTATAAACAATTATACTCAGTTAGGTTAGAAAACCCAAAAGAAATTGACAGATTTCTGAAAAAATTATCATCTTCTGAGACTGGATAAGGAGGATGTAGAAAGCCTAAACAGGCCAATCACATCTAAGGAAATTGAATCAGTAATTAAGACGCTCCCCAAGAACAAAATGTCAGGTCCATATGGTCTTACAGGTGAATTCTGTCAAACATTCTGAGAATTACTACCATTGATCCACAGGCCTTCCAAAACATTGAAAAGACAGGCTTCCTTCCTAACTTCTTTTATGAGGCTAATATTACACTGATTCCCAAAAATGGCAAAGACATAGCAACAAAAGAAAACTACAGGTCAATCTCATGAACATAGATGCAAAAATCCTCAACAAAATCTTAGCAAACCAAATCAATAATACATTAAAAAGATTATACAATATGAACAAGTGGGTTTCATTACAATAGATGCAAAGATGGTTCAACATATGGAAATCAATCAACATCATACACCACCTTAACAATAAGAAAGACAAAAATCACATGATTATATTGATTAATGCAGAGAAGGCATTTGAAAAAGTCCAACACCCATTCATGATGAAAACATTTATCAAAATATGGCTGGACAGAACCTTCCTCAAGATAGTTACAGCTATCTATAAAAGGCCCACAGCCAACATTATCCTTAATGGTGAAAAACTGAAACCATTTCCACTAAGGTCAGGAACTAGGCAAGACTATCCACTCTCTCCACTCTTATTCAACATAATTTTAGAAGTTCTAGCAATAGCAATCAGACAAGAGAAGAAAATCAAAGGAATCCAAATAGGGAAAGAGGAACAAAACTATCCATTTTTACAGATGATATGATGATTTACATAGAAAATATTAAAGAGTCCACAGCAAAACTCCTAGAAACAATAAACCAATACAGCAAGTGGCACGCTACAAAGTTAATACACAAAAGACAGTAGCATTCCTCTATACAAATAACGAAGTAGAGGAGAAAGAGATTAAGAAGACAATCCCATATAAAACAATTTCCAAAATATCAAGTACCTAGAATCAAATTTAGAAGAGAAGTGAAGGACCTATATACCATGAAAACTTCAAAACACTTCAAAAAGAAGTTGAAGAGGACCTAAGGAAATAGAAGAACATTCTGTGTGCATGGGTAGGTAGAATCAACACTGTCAAAATGACTATTTTATAAACTTTTATATAACTTCAATGAAAAGAAGCTGGGTGGCATCACTTTACCTAACCTGAAGCTTCACTATAAAGTCATAGTGGTCAAAACAGCATGGTACTGGAACAAAGGCAGAATAGAATATTCAGAGATATACCCCCCAATATATGGTTAACTAATATTTGACAAAAGAGCCAAGAACTTGAAATGGAACAAAGACAATTTCTTCAACAAATAGTATTTGAACAATTAGATAACCAGATAACCAACTGTAAGAAATTTAAGAAATCAAAGACTCACACCATACACAAATGTCAACTCAAAATGGATTAAAGACTTTGAAATCAGACCCGAATCTATAAAGTTTATTGAGGAAAAATAGAACACTTCAAGACCTATACATCAAAAATATTTCAGGATAGTTTCTGCATAGCGAAAGAAACCTTGGTTAAAACTATAAGACAGGAAATGGAATGGGAAAAATTGCATTTAATAATCAGAAAAAGGGCTGATATCTAGGATATAAAAAGCACTCAGAAAGATGAGCTTCAAAAAAGCAAGGTCCCCTGATTGTGACATCAGGCTGGAATTTCTGCGAATCCATGCCTGCCTAGTGGGGCTGACTGCAAAGAACTGTGAGTCCTGTCTTTTCTTTGTGTTTATTTGTCCTCTGCTGTCATCCAGACATCGTGGGAGTGGGCCAAACAGGCTCCAAAAAAAAACTCGCTCTCCCAGAGGTCCATTCTAGGGCAGAAACGCCCAGGAACACCTCATTAAAGTGAAAACCGGCAAGAAGCGAGTACTTTGCAAAAGCAAGGTCCCCTGATTGTGACATCAGGCTGGGAATTTCTGCAAATCCACGCCTGCCTAGTGGGAATGACCGCAAAGAACTGTGAGTCCTGTCTTTTCTTTGTGTTTATTTGTCCTCGTCTATTGTCTGGACCTCGTGGGAGTGGGCTGAAAAGAGGCTGCAGAAGAGCACGCCCCACTTCGCTACTCGGCCGTGCGCTCCTTCTAAGGAAAGAACATCATCGCCACAAGAAGAGAAAAAATCACACTAAGGACTGTGCTGGATTACTGAAGTCCAGCATTTCTCTCTGGACTGTCTTCTCTGCTGTGCGCCTAGGCCCAAGATTTGATCCTTTGAGAGGCCTCATCCACGGAGGACTCCACTCCCTTGTAGGCAAATCGACACAACCAGAAAGGGCGGAACCAGAGGTGTCTGGCTGCACACATCATTTACCCAATGAATACCACCGCAACACATAGAAAAACACACAATACTAGAGTGAGAATGGGGAAACAATGCAGGCCAGCATCAGACATAGAGAACGAAGATGACAATTCTGATGACCAGATAATGACCAATGAACTAATCAATCTCTCAGATAAGGACTTTAGAAAAGCAATATGGAAGATGCTGAAAGAACTCAAAGAATCCATGGATTGAGTTGAACAGAATACTAATAAGAACCAAGAAAATATGATGACAGAAATCACAAAACTCCAAATTGAAATAACATGTCAACCAACAGACCCGAAAAACTCAGTAAATGAATTGAATGGTAAAATGGATGATCTCAACACCAGGGTAGAAGAAGCTGAGAATTGAATTGGTGCTGTGGAAGATGAGATAAATAACAACTCCATACAGCAGGAGAGATTGGAAAAAAAACTTAAAACAAATGAACAGACAATGGAAAAAATAGTCAAAGAATGGAAACAGATGAAAATAGAAGTCTATGACAAGATCAACAGAAATAACTTAAGAATAATTGGAGTCCCAGAGACCTAGGAAGAAAATTTCCAGGAAGATTCAA
>PVKC010022963.1:0-17457 GCA_004027635.1 Crocidura indochinensis
TTCTTACACAAATATTGAGTTTTCCAACTGGCATGTTCCTGACTTCTTTGTAAATATCTATAAAAATGACTTTTTACTTCATTTCCTCTAAAATTATAGACCAAGAATTTTTATGTATTTTGACACCATAATAAAAATAATAAATGCTAAATTGTTGAAGAAAACAATGTTTATTGTGGTTACGACATGCTGGTGAGCTTTCACATCTTTGTTAAAAGAGCTGAACATTAAATTGGATCATATATGTTCCTTTATATATTTTGATGTGGTTATTACAAAATATCACAAACTAGGTGACTTATAGACAGTAGAAATGTATTTTTTACAATTCCAGAAGATGATTTTTCAGCAGACTTAGTATTTGGAATATTAGAAAGTATCTACTTTCTATTTCACAGAGAGCAGGAATTGAATGTTACACTGTGTTCAGAGGTGACTTGGAATGAGACTTAAAGACAACAAATGACAACTTAGATCATTCGTCTGCAAGGTCATGACTTCCCTGCAGTTTTCTCTCTTTGACCCAATTTAAAAAAATAAATTAGAATCTTGCTGAAATACATTTTTTCATAAAATAGTTTCTATAATCATCTTGAGATGTTGATATACATGGGAAATCATAAAGCACTGTCTCAAGAGGACTCAGCCTTTGTATTTCATTATTAGCTCCCCAACAATCTAACCATTGTCATGATGACCACTGTTCTAAATTGAGAAAGAAAAGTTGGAAGCCATCCTGCCCAATTCTCCTCAAACATCTTTTTGTGAAGATGACTGATGCAAAGAGTTAAGTTCTTTTTGCTCACATCCCTAGATGCCCAGAGGCCCTACATTCACTGAGCCAAAATTCAAAAGCTTTATTTCTTTTAAAAAAACTCTCTATTGTTTTATGGGAAATACTGAGCTATTTTAGAGAAAACTGGCCTTCAGTCAAGATCATGATACTGATGTAGACGTTTGTTATTAACTATGATGGCTGTCTCTTTTACATGTCAAAGATCTATCTTGGTAGTAAGAACTTCTAGATAGGTCCTTGACCTTAGTTCCCCCACCCATGAATATGGTCCTATCTTCCCAATAAATATCTCGTTCCTGATCAGCCTCTTCCTCCTGTTACATGTGTTGAAAAGGGACCTGAAGCCATGCTTAATCTCTCTTCAGCCTGGTTTGGGTTATGTCCTGTGGCAGCCCTACTCCATATCTGCTTCTCCCTTCTCTGGAGGGATTATGGATCCATTCGCATGGTGCCCAAACAGGGACCTGAGAAGATCTTAATAATAGTGAATGAGAGGATACCTTGCTCAGAAATTACTCCAGATTTACATTCAGGAAGTCCTAGTAATCTTCAGGGACAAAATTTGATTCCAGGACTCAGTTTGGCCTCATGCAAGGCAAGTGTACTATCTCTACTGTCTATCCAATGTACTATCACTCTGGCCCAATTATTTAATAACTTTTAGTGAGTAAATGCATCTCATTTTTTGTGACACATTCTTCAGATTCTAATTTTTGGCTGCAATATGCTTTACTATTGATACTTCCTTGGTAAACATGAAATGTTTTTTACAAGAACATGCTTAAACTACTTGTGGGTATGATCATGGGATTTCATATTTATTATCAGGAAAAAGGCTTGTCTGAAAACAGTAAAAGGATGTCTCCTAACCAAAAAGGGGCTCACAGTAGGAAAACATAGAGAAATGATGCCTGTAGCTTCAAGTAACCATCTATTTTTTTCATTGAGTATAGACATACTCATATAAAGAGGAGCGGTGAGTGTGTGAAAACATACAAAGGTGCTCACCAGGACAAGGATTCTTTGGGTGGCTCTAGTTTCAGCTGAAGATCTGGGGGAAACATTGTTGTGAATGTGCTGGACTCTTTTCTTATGCCTGTACAGAAAGAGAATCATGGAACCATTGGCCCAGACTAGGAGCACAGAAATAGAAATTTCAGGGATTACAATTAAAGCTGAATAGACAGCACCAGAGACTTTCTCAATGTTGATAGTATAACAATATCCCAAATCTTGTTTCTGTGTGATGTTTTCCATGTTCCAGTTGAAAAATACATTCAATATGTGAGGAAAAAGTAGATTCACAAGTATACATAGGATCCAACAGAAACAAACAAAGATAGTGACATACTTTGGAGCTTTGACTTTCAGATCCTTCCAGCAGGAGTCCATAGGGCTGAGCATAATAGCCTGGAAGACACTCAAGAGGCAGGTGGTGCCAATGGACACACCTCTGCCCACTCTCTGAATGTACAAAACGAGGTTACAGCCTAAATTATTGAGGAAATGTTTTATTCCCAAAGTTGCCATTGCTTGGGGGAGTCCATTGGAGAGAAGGAACAAAAAATTGGCCACAGTCAGATGCATTAGGATGAAGTCTGTGGGCCTGGCTATTCCTTCAGTACGGTAACAGAGCAGGTAGCTGTAGAGAAGAGAGAAGTTTCCCAGAGTTCCCAGTAGAATCTCAGATAAGATAATTCCTCCTACTGTCGCATCCCTGAAGGATATTATCTCACTCCATCCAGTCATCTGAGAGAGGGCACCACTCATTCCTCTGAGAAGGAAGTCATTCAGAATGTCATTACAGGCATTTGATATTACAAATTATTTCTGTTCTCTACACTTCCATTCTTGCCTAGTCAGTAAGAGGCAGAAGATAATGAGGGGGAAACTCCAGTGATTATCATTGTAGATTTATATGTTCAATAAAATGCTCTACTTAACTGATTTAAGTATTATTGGAAAAGCAAGATGAATATAAACAGGACCCATCATGATAAGAACTTATTGAAAATGGGCTGGAGCGGTAGCACAAGGTATAGGGCATTTGCCTTGCACACGCTAACCTAGATTCGATCCCCTGGCATCCCATATGATCCCCGAGCCAGGAGCGATTTCTGAGCGCATAGCCAGGAGTAACCACTGAGAATCACTGGGTGTGGCCCAAAAAGACAAAAACAGATGCAAAAATAATTTATTGAAACTGTCTAGATATGTTAACAATAGAAAAAGTCAATACTGGCCATACATATATATACACATATATACACATATTAATCCTGACTGCATTATTCAATTCAATTTATGTATAAGGAATGAGGATTTTGGGGGCTGGAGAGACAGCACAATAGTAGGGTATTTGCCTTGCAAGCAGCCAACACAGCACCAAAGGTGTTTCGAATCCTGGCTGACCAGGACAAACCTGGATTCAATCCCCATGTCCCATATAGTCCCCCCAAGCCAGGAGCAATTTCTGGGCACATAGCCAGGAGTAACCCTGAGCAGCACCCGATGTGACCCAAGCCCCCCCCCAAAGCTTCATGGTGACTTCAAGAAAGGAATTATACATTAAACAGTAGCTTTAAAATTGTTATCCTTAGAAACAGGATAATTGCATATTAAAATGAAAGTTATAATTGCTTGGGATATCATATCAAACTAAAGAAAATTCAATGACAGCAAACAACAGCTTTTCCAATGTGGTAATAGACCAATTTCATACCGTATTTGGTTGTGTGCATTTGGGACATACTTTTCAAAAATTATGTGCAAGTATTTTTATTGGCAACCAGTTGTTGCATCATGCTGTGTTTAATTATTGACTCAAAGAAGCAAATATATTCAGCATAAAACATGATTAGAAACTTCTATGTAGCATCAATCATGACTCCTAGTAGCCAGGTAGTCTATGCTGCCCAATAGTACTCAAAACAGAAGAATGAATGTGTGGTTTGATGTCACACAATATTTTTCTGGACAGCAATGGTAATGAATGATAGTGGGGCCACATCACAGAGGAACTCACAGCACAAAACAAGAGAATCAAACCTTGAGAATAGCCAGGAACTTCCCGGTGCAGGTGTTCACACTTACAAATGTTCAATAGAAATGGGGGAGAGATTCTCAATAGCTTTCAATGGAGACTGTCACCATATTGACTGCTGCCCATGGAGTTAGTTTCAGTTGTCTTTTGTTTGTTTGTTTGCTTTTTTGTTTTTTGGGGCCAGAACCAGTGACGCTCAGGTGTTACTCCTGGCTATGCGCTCAGAAGTCACTCCTGTCTTGTGGGACCATATGGGAAACTGGGGGATCGAACCACAGTCTGTCCTAGGCTACTGCAGGCAAGGCAGGCACCTTATCTCCAGCGCCAGAGCCTGGCCCCCATTTCAGTTGTCTTTTTGGTATGATCAGCGTCTGTGCACAGTGACCCTGTCTCTGACTTTTTTTTTGGCTGTCTTGGAGAACACATATGATTTTGCTGTGGATCACAGGTGGCTGGGCTCAGGGACCCCATGGGATGCTGGAATTGAACGCAGGTCCTCTGCTTGTGCAAGGCAATTCCCTTACCCACCACGCCTTCTCTCCAGCCCCTGTGTGTGATTCTATTCACTGAGCATTTCACTTCACAAAAGTGAGGGCTAGAAAGAGATGACAGAGAGCTGGACACTTGCTTGTCCCAAGGTCAATATGGATTTGATTTCTGGCACTTTATATAGTCCATCTAGGGGTGATCCTGAGCACAGAGCCAGGAAAAGCCCTAAGAAATACCAGGTGTAACCTACACTTACTCTGCCCCAGAAAAATTTGCTTAAGAATAGGAGAGTGCTGTAAGGAGGTTCAAGCAAATGCACCTTTCCTGATGCTTCTTTCTTATTGAGAGTTATTTAAATTTTCATCTAAGACCTTACCTTATATACAAGCGTGTACCAATGACTGTGAGGTTCTTGTGAAATTAACATAAAAACCATCCCTGATAATTTATTGGTGCTCTGATTTTGCCTCCATAGTAGGAAAAAATAAATGTCACATAAAAGGGTATATACTCACATCTGAATCCAGATGTCAGATATGAACAAGTGAGTTGATTTAAAGCCGCTGCTTTCTGCAGTCCCATCTGAAATTTTCAAGGCTGAGGGTACCTGAGGATGCACCCACTACTCTAGTGTGGACAAAAAGCCACTAGGACTCATCATCCTAGAGGATCCACTTTTACCCCAAATCTGTCTTTGCCTTACACTAGAGTATAGCTTGGACTCAGGTGTTTTTACCACCCCCACATTAAATCAGAACCAAATTATTAAGAATTAGTTCACACAGGGATTCTCTCTAAGCCCAGTATGTTTCAATGCCTTAAATGATCATTGTCTCACTGCAAACAATTCACACTTGCCACAATCAGATAGATGTCTTGAGCCTCTAAAGTTCATTATATGTTCAGTGATAGAATGGTCTCTATGATATAAAAAAAAGAAATATAAACATAATTTATTTTTAACAGGGTGGACTTATTTTTTGGCTCTCATTCTGCTACACTACTAGAATGGGCTGTTCAATACGTCCCCCTAAATAAAATGAACATTTCATCCATGATTCCTGGACTGCATGAAGATCAGATGGCTTTGGTAACTACAAAGTTTGGCACCTTTCACTGCCCATTTCATTACTAGAGGTTCTGTCCCCCCAGTCTTCCTCTCTGAGAATCACAGATATCTACATGAGTCTCTGAGACTGGTACAGGGTCTTGGACTCTCATCCTGTTATCAGCTAAGCCCATCACAGCAAAGAAGGAAGCATTTTCTCACCCCATTTGACTTTGCCTAGTAGACTGTTTCCACCCCAGCCATGAGCACTTACTCAGTCTTTCTTTCCTGGGTGAATTCTGTCTCTCACGCTGACATGCAGAGCACATGTGGGCACTTCCTGCTGCCCCAAGAGTGGGCTCAGGAGCTCCTGTAAATGTTGCTGTACCAAATGCCTTTGGAAGTGAGAGGGCAAGATCTAATATAGATTTGTGGGCAGTGATCTCACCTCCCTGCAGAACTACAATTATCACTTTCCTTGCACTGGCAATGACAGGGGAGGCCTGGGGAACTGAGTCATTTCAGGAAAACTTTTTGGAAGTTGCTAATTGCTAAAACAGAGACAAGTTTCTGGTGATTTTCTGCAGGGAGACGTTTGCAATGTCTTGAGAAAGGTTCCTAGATTTCAGGATGCTTGAAGCAAGGAAAGTTGGGGAGATAGATTAGACAGATAGATGGATGGATGGATGGATGGGTGGATGGATGGGTGGATGGATGATGGATGGATGGACAGACAGACAGGTAGGTAGGTAGATAGATAGAGTGATGATTGATAGATAAAACTTCCTGGGCTAGGACCTATGACCTAGACCTCTTCACAGAGCTTTGTCCCTATCTGTAGTTGTCACCAAATTTCTCCTTTTATTCACAATTTATTTATGATCATTTCATCAATAAACATAACACTTCTCTGGGCAATGAACTAATCTTTTGCCATTTTTTTTATTTTTATGAGGACACCAATTAGTAATATGGGATTTTGAACCCAACCCTAGAAATGCCCTCTTTCTAAATGAAGTTACACTCTGAGGTTCAGGGGTTTCAGATTCTACCAATGAATGTGATGGTCTGGGAGACAATAGAATCTATAACAAGGAATTTTTTTTATTGAGACCATTGTTAATTTCAAGTCTTTCATTTTTATTTCAGGCATATGGTGACAGTGAACTAGGACCATTCCAACCTCCAGTGTTGACCTCTCTCCACCAGAATTCCCAGCATGCATCCCATAATTCCACCCTTAGTCCCCTGGTCTACCAGTCCATTTTGTGTTTGGCTTGTTATAGTTTGGGTCCATTGATGATATTATCATTGACTTTGGTTCGGTATTTAGTTCTGACCATTTTTTCCTACCCAATGCACCTGAGGCAACTTGGCTCCTGAGCCTCTACTCTTTTTTTTCTCTCTCTCTGTTTGCAGAAATATGAGGGAAAACAAAGTGATTCGTGTTTTAACGAGTTCTTTGAAAAAGGTGGGAGACCTTATCAAGAAGATATAAATAAAATTTTAAAAATGAGGGGTGCCGGTATGCCAGGTTTTTTTTTTCCATAGGCATAGTAAACATTGAGGAAATCAGAAAGAAAAGAAAATACCCTGCTCTAAAATAAATAGGTAAAAAAAAATAAACAGGTATCGCTAGCCATGAAGCTTACTGTTATAAGACTGACTACAAGCTCTGGGCAAATTAAGTCAAACCCCAAGATCTTTCTTTATGGTCCCAGAAAAATTTCTACACAATCACAATCATTGTAGTAAGTCTTTTGTGTTTAGAGATCTTCGTTTTTGCACAGATTCGTTTTTGCACAGGTTGAAACTGGGGTGTCATGGAGCAATGGGTGTCTAAGGGCAGTCTGCTCTTATAGAAAGTTGTTGCTATTTCTTCAACAGGTTGACATATGAACCTACCCTGAAGCAAGTTGGTGTCAAGGTGGCATTAGGACCTCTCCCAGGGGGAATTTGATTCCTCGTGCTGGTGCCAATTCTAAGATTGAGCTTCAGGGTTAGATGGTTGTTGTTTAATCAATTGAAGCTTAAGTTAACATGACAAATGTTCAGGGTGAAAGGCAACCCTGCACTATAAAATATATTGGTTCTTATCCATATTAGATAAGAACTTCTTTCTACATGTAATGTTTTCCCATTTTAGTGTGCCTATGCACTAAGGAACAATGTCACATGATATTACTGGTGCATTTGAAGATAAAAACAACAAGCTAAACCAATCTCTATGACCTAGTTTTAACCTGAGCTCAAATCCCAAGCAAGAATTTTCTAGTGGATTTTCCTACTTAGCAGATCCTAAAAAAGGAAAGTTATCTTTACATATGGAAATAAACACTAATTATAACTCTTTTTTTCTCTTTTTTTCTTTTTCTTTATTTTAATTATGCGAACAAAGATGCAAAGAAAGAGGAGAAGTTAAAGTTACAGTGGAAGGACAATCACCCATAAACAGAATGCTCAGAAGTCCCCTTGCTGATAGTGGTTACAAGTTATGCACGGCCATGGAGCGAAGCGGAACCTGGAGGTTCCTTATTCGGACCCGGCTCAGTAGAGAAGAAACAGGAAAGAGGCTGAGCAACTGGCTAGTGTTCTTTTTAAAAGTCTCTGGGTGCCCAATCACCCGGCTCGATTGGCCCCACGTGGGCAAGGTGGGGCCATCTTACCGAATGCAGGGACCTGGAGGTTCCTTGTTCGGAGCTGGCTTGGTAGAGAAGAAGCAGGAAAGAGCTAATTATAACTCTTAAGGAAATGTATCTACAGAAACATACAGAAGAAATATAGATATCCCCTTGACGTCCTTTGAGATAGTCTGAGAGGAGACACAATCCAGAGGACATATTCATCTGGAACAGTCTTGTGGAGTTTGACAATTAATTTGAAGCATTCAGAGATCAGGTATTGTCCTTGAGCTGAAGGGGGTTCTGGAGCTAAATTTGGTAGCAAGCCACAGTCCACAGTGAGGTGAGGTTGGAGGAAAAAAGCCATATAAAATGAGTCAGCAAGAGTGGTTGCTGCAGTTTCTTCTGGGATCAGGAGCCGGGAATCTGGGAGGGTGTCCTTTTGGTTTGGGAGCCAAGTGTCAGCTTGCTGAGGCAGGGGCAAGGCTCTGATTCCTGAGGAGTTGAGAACTCAACTAAAAGGATTAAATAGGAGAGATAACATATCAGAGTTGAGGGGATGAGAGGATAGAAGAGTTGTAAGGTGGTGGAGGGGAGAAAGATCAGAGGGATAATATATAACAGGGACTATAGACAATACAAATAAGACAAACTTAGAGGAGTCCACCACATACAAACTCACACACACATATAGACATATACTGAAGATCCATTTGTAGGTTGCAGTTGAAGGACTGACCCTTATAGGATGTGTCAGAATGCTTAAAAAATATGAGGCAGGCACATTATGAAAAAAGTTTCTAGCGTCTTAGTCCACAGAAATCGATGAAAAAGGACCTTGGATACTACAGACTCATACTACAATGCTCATTATAAGTATGTTTTAGAAAAATAAAAAAGAAAAATAGTCTATATGTCTTGGTTTTAAACAATTATTGTGCTCTCTGTGATGTCCAAATGAATTTAATTTAATGTGCAATACTTAAGATATACAGAAAGCAAAATAAAAATAGAATCCCATTGTATCACCAAGAAATAAAAGAATGTTTTAGAAAACTTACTTTCAAACTACATATACCCGCAGAAATTTTCTTGCGATTTTGTTTAGAGAAGTGTATGAAAAGAAATTCAGAAGTTCTACACTCATATTATAGTGCTCAGTGTAGGACTGCTTAAGAATTTTCAAGCAGTGGTGCAAGTAGTAAGGTGTCTGCCTAGGACAGACCACAGCTCTATCCCCCAGCATCCTATATGGTCCCTAAGCCAGGAGCAATTTCTGAGAGCATAACTAGGAGTAACCTCAGAGCGTCACCAGATGTGGTCCAAAAACAAAAAAAAAAATTTTTTTTTTCAAATTGGGGTCAGAGTGATAGCAATAGTGGGAAGGCATTTGCTTTGCACAATGCTGACCAGGACCCACTCATGTTCAATTCCCAGCATTCTATATGGTCTCCTGACCTGCCAGGAGCAATTTTTGAGCATAGAGCCAGGAGTAACCCCTGAGCACCGTCTGGTGTGGCCCAAACAACAAAATAAATAAATTGTGACACCATTGTAGCTAACTTTTACTGTGCCTATGCAAAATAACAGTCACTTTTATATGTTTTGATCTACAGTTCCCACCTCTGGAGAAGAAGAGTAGAACTAATCTTTTGTAATGTTTATCATTTTTCATTTCTTTTTCTTTTAAACAGAAAGGGTGGAATTGTAATATGACTCCCAGTGATCAATTTAAACAAAGTTATTTCTCCAACTTTCTCATTTTTTTTTTTTTTGGTTTTTTTGGGCCATACCCGGTGATGCTCAGGGGTTACTCCTGGCTATTCGCTCAGAAGTCGCTCCTGGAAGGCACAGGGGACCATATGGGGAACCGGGGGATCAAACTGAGGTCCATCTTAGGTTAGCGCAGGCACCTTACCTTCAGCGCCACCACCCGGCCCCCAACTTTCTCATTTTTAAAGCTCTTCCTTTTATATGTAAAAGCACACTGGATAGAGATTTTTGTCTTGCTTTCAGCCTTCTCTTTCTTTCTTTTTTTTTTTTTGGTTTTTGGGTCACACCCGGCAGTGCTCAGGGGTTACTCCTGGCTCCATGCTCAGAAATTGCTCCTGGCAGGCACGGGGGACCATATGGGGCACCGGGATTCGAACCGATGGCCTTTTGCATGAAAGGCAAACGCCTTACCTCCATGCTATGATGGGTAAGGGTGCAATAAAGAAAAGTCCATTTGGGCTTGGTGGTCAGAGATACCAGCAGGCACAGACTTGTTCCATGGTTCTCTGTCACAACCCACTCAGGAAAAGTAGACACCCAAAGCGCTCCCTAGCCTTCTTGGGTGTAATGCATTCCTGAAAAAGGAATTATTTTGCCAAAAAGGCCTGCCTAAGAGAAGTCAATAAGTTGACCCTTTTGCGTGGAGTGTTTGGCATTAATTCTACGTGGTTGTGAATATATCTCTATTTTTAAGCATTAAAAATCAGGCCTCAGTATTTTCTCCTTCTACAAAGTAAGACAGTATCAAAACTACCACCAAATACCACTTCACTGACCAGTCTCTCTGATCAGCATCACCCCAGTGCCAAGACTATTGTTTTTCCCAAAACTCAGCTCAGGGTGAAAGCAATTTTTAGTTTTCCCCCAAAACTCTAAAGCATTTTTCTCTCTTCCCTGATAATCACTAGTCTGTGTACTTGAGGAATTTCCCACTTCTCTAGCTCCCTCTTCATTACCCAAAACAGAAATCTACCACAACAATCTCCTTTTCACATTCAGCATCTGCTTCTTTAACTTGTAGATTTTAGCTAGGTTCTTCCATTGGATCCTCCAACCAGATCCTATCCCCCAAGAAAATTACTCTGCATTCCAGAGTTACTTTATAAGTCTCAGCTGAATCAATACGTTTGTCTTCATCTCTATAGATGTGGGTCCCCATACTTCGCGTGTGGTATTTCATTTTTCTTTTTTGGGGGGGAGGGCCACACCCGGTGATGTTCAGGGGTTACTCCTGGCTATTCGCTCAGAAGTCGCTCCTGGCAGACACGGGGGACCATATGGGGAACCGGGGGATCGAACTGAGGTCCGTCCTAGGTTAGCGCAGGCACCTTATCTCCAGCACCACCGCCCGGCCCCCTCATTTTTCTACAATAATATTTCCATTCCTTCTGTCTGCTCCGTGTCCTATTCTCTCCTGTGGAAAGGTTTAACAAATCCACTAAGAAGAAACTGCATAGAGACGCTGCAGTCTGCAGCAGTTCTCTCCTGAGACATGAATAATACCTGAATAATGCTGGTGTGCCCTGAAATTAACTTTACAATTTAAGACCATCCAGTGATTCTACTATGTGTAATAAAAATTGAAGAATGTGTGAGACCACCTCACACTCCATGTGTGATTAACTCTAACTTCTTAGGTGGACATTTCTGAAGAAGCAGGGTAGCTTCCTTTTGCCCAAATGGTGCTCACAGGAGAAAATCAAGATCAAGGCACCCAGGATGTGTTAGAAGGTGGTCAGACCCCTAGATATGAAGCTGTGATATCACCTCTTCTTGGAGCTGTAATGATCACTTTAGCCAAAGGAGTATTGGCACTAATGGGCCTGGGAGCTGAGAGTGTTTTGTAAAACTTATTGCATAGATAAGAACTTCCTGCAATTCCTGACTTTCAACTCAAAGAGCACTTATGATGTTGGGTAGAGATACTGCATTTCCATTATCCTTGGAGGCAACTGGTGGCCTTATGGAAGAGACAAGAAATCCTGATATCTGATCCATGTGACACCTGCACTGAGTTTGTGTGTCTTAGTGGGTCATCCTTCTCACCAAGAAGACCCACGCAGCAACACATCTTTCCAAAGTTCAGGCAACTAAGACAGCAAGAGCAAATAAACATGACAAGTCCAGATATCTCAGGAGGACTGTCAGTGAGATGAAGAGCAAGAATAATGCCAATACTGACATTTGTTTTTGATCTGTGTGAAACAGTTTGAAAAATAGATGTAGTACTGACTCACTTTTGAGGGGTATGTGCATCCTTATTTTTTTTTTCTATTGCATTTTGTACCACACCTGGTGATGCTCAGGGATTACTCTTAGCAATATGCTCGAGATAACTCCTGGCCGGATCAAGGTATCATATAAAGTATACAGGATTGAATAAACTCAGAACATCACTGTGCTAGGCAAGTGCCCTGCCCATTATACCATCACTCTGACCTCTGTGTCCCTATTTTAAGAAGTAAATTGAATGCTGGTGATATGTTTTAGTGACTTGCATGTATGCCCTTCAAATGTCAATCCTGGCATTCAATCCTAGCACCATTAAAAAAAAAACCCAAAATCTAACTATTACTTTATATGCATAAAAGCACAAATACATATATATCTGTATACTTGTATTTTCTTCTTTGTTATCTTTTTTTTTGTTTTTTTTGGGGGGGTCACACCCGGCAGTGCTCAGGAGTTACTCCTGGCTCCATGCTCAGAAATTGCTCCTGGCAGGCAGGGGGGACCATATGGGCCACCGGGATTCGAACCGATGACCTTTCGCATGAAAGGCAAGCGCCTTACCTCCATGCTATCTCCCGGGCCCCTTCTTTGTTATCTTATATACATTATATTTTATTTTATTTTGTTTTGGGGTCACACCTGGCAGCGCTCAGGGGTTACTCCTGGCTCTATGCTCAGAAATCACCCTGGCAGGTACAGGGGACCATATGGGATGCTGGGATTCGAACCACCGACCTTCTGCATGAGAGGCAAACGCCTTACCTCCATGCTATCTCTCCAGCCCCTATTTGTTATCTTATATACATTCAATATGTACACCCACATAAACTAAATATATGAGTTAACATTGTGGCATAAGATCACACACACATCAAATCAATAATTCTTTGGTCTTTTTTTAATCACTGATTTCTAAACACTTTACATCAGCCTCTAAATAGAAATATATAACACTAAGTACAACAGCTGAGACTTGGAATTAACCTAGAAGTCCAACAACAGATAAGTGGATCGTAGTATAGATGTTGCATATATAAATAATGGAACACTCCATGGCTGTAGGGAATGATGCAATCATGCCATTTGCAGCAACATATATGGAACTGGAAGATATTATGTTAAATGAAGTAAGCAAGAAGGAGGATAGGGGCTGGGCGGTGGCGCTGGAGGTAAGGTGTCTGCCTTGCCTGTGCTAGCCTAGGACTGACCGCAGTTCAATCCCCCATATGGTCCCCTGTGCCTGCCAGGAGCTATTTCTGAGCAGACAGCTAGGAGTAGCCCTGAGCACTGCCGGGTGTGGCCCAAAAACCAAAAAGAAAAAAAAAAAGAAGGAGGATAGAAAACAAATAATATCGTTCATATGTGGTATTTGGTACAACTGCATGAAGACAATGGTCTAAACGGGAGTTGTCTTGAACACCTTGATCTCAAAGTATAGTGAGAATTAAAGAAACCATGGAAGAAGACAAACACAAATATGAAAGGATAGGGGCCAAGGACCAAATGGTCTTAGGTACACTAGTAGTGTTATAAAAGGATAGAACTAAATGTCCAAGCCAAAATTTAAAAAAATTTTGTTTTGTTTTGTTTTGTTTTGGCCACACCCAGTGGCTCTCAGGGGTTCCTCCTGACTCTGCACTCAGAAATCATTCCTGGTAGGCTAAGGGAATCATATGGGATGTGAGGGATCAAACCTGTATCCGTCCTGGATCAGCTTCGTGCAAGGCAAATGCCCTATCACTGTGCTATCACTTCAGTCCCATCTTAAAAATGGTTATATATAGTACTGTTAGGCTAATTTATTTACTATTTTACTCCTTTCATGTGCTACTTGTTTTTATATGAAAAGAATCTCAACAATTAAAAAGTCTATTGGAAGCCCCAGGAGCTTAACATCTGGTGTCTATAAACTGATGTAAAAAGTCTTTTCTTATGAATAAAAATAACATTCGGACAAATCCATTCACCCATGTTTTAAGAAAGTAACTATTTCCAGACATGATTATAGTATACTTGGAATAAAATGCTCAGGGAATGCTCTCGATATTCTCTTGAAAAGTCAAGAATCCCTTCAGGACACTTTATTAAACTGGCAGTCCAACACCATGGAAATAGAAAACACTCTATATCTTCCCCATTGGGCCACCAAATTTGAGATTCTTCATCCAGACACAGCAAAGCCTGAACACACTAGCTTCCTGGTGCATGAGCACAAAGGGGCTGACAACGGGGAAACTGACAGCCATGATCAAAACAAAGCTCCCCACCAATGTACTGAGATTATCAATAATTGACATCACCACTTAAAAGGAGCAGGAAAGGGTATAAAAGCAGACAAAAGTGCTCACCAGGAGAAAGATGCTTTGGGTGGCTCTGGTCTTGGGGGAGGACAGGAGGGAGATGTTTGTGCATAGGTGCTAGATCCTCTGTTTGTGTCGGTATAAGATGTAAACCACAGAGCTACTGGCCCAAAGCATGAGTCCCAGACAGAGCACATCAGGGAAGGTGAGCAGCACTGCATGTAACATAGCATTGGTTGGATCATCAATCACAGCAGAATAATACCCAGGGATTCTTTTGCTTGAGCTGCTGTTGCTGGATGTGGCAGTAATAAAGAGAGGGAAGGCAATGTTCACCAGCATGGAAACAATCCACTATAAGTAAAGAGCAAGCCACGTGTGCTTGAGGATTTTTGTTCTCAACTGGGCCAACCTGGTGGTTCTGGAGCTGATGGTGAACACCTGGAAGACACTCAAGAGACAGACACTACCTATCCAGACTCTTCTTCCCACTCGGTGCAAAAAACAGAATAACTTGGCATGCAAGATTACTGACAAAATGCTTCCACCCAAATAATGCCATTGCATTTAGGACTCCTTTACAAAGGACCAAGAAATTGGCTACAACCAGGTGCCTAATAAACACATCTGTGCCTTTTAACTGGTCCTTGGTGAAACAAAGAACCAGGTAATGTTGGAGAAGTGAGAGGTTGCCCAAGACACCTACCACAGCCTGCATTATGAAGATCACCCTTATTGTCAAATACATCATCCGAATTCTGGGATATGCCCAGATCCCTGGTATTGATCTTCTGAGCTAGAGATTCTGAGTTTGGATCTGATGTTTGATCAGAGCTTTGAAGCACAGTCTGCTGAAATCTAATATTCTCCACTTACACTCATTCCCACCTACATACACGGCTCTGTTATTCCTATATATATTTTTTGCTTCTCCTAGATATTGTGCAATGGTTGAGTAACTCTGAAAGAACAACTTGCATGTAAAATCACGCCCATGAATGTACCTTACAAAAAACTCGACTATTTACCGCCATTTGGAAAGTTGCCAGTAAGTTCATTTTACACTTCCATTACAGAGTTGGAAAGTATTTACCCAGATTTGCAGGCAGGTCAGGCCCAAGTGGAGGTGGCCAGCCAATGGGTGCTGATAAATGAACTCCCAGGTTCAACAGTAGAGAGTCAGCTCACTAGATCAATGCAGTGATGGGTCCAAAATTATTCGTTAATCCTAAGAATATTCCATTCAACTGTCCAAAAGTTTCATTTTGAAGGTCAATCCTGCAGAATGGAGTAATAGATGATCAAAATCATTTGGACAAATCCATTCCCCCATGCTTTAAGATAGTAACTATTTCCAGACATGTGTAAAGATTATGTAGTAAAAATTAGATGTAAAAGTAAAAGAGTATTATAAATTTGCAATATTTCAATGAATATTAATAATAGTAATAAATTGACAATAAATATTTTACTATGAAGTATTAGGGAAATAAAAACGAAAATTGCTGGGGCCAGAGTGGTGGCATAAGCAGTAGGGTATCTGCCTTGCCTGCACTAGCCTAAGATGGACCACGGTCCCTCGGCATCTCATATGGTCCCCCAAGCCAGGAGCAATTTCTGAGTGCATAGCCAGGAGTAACTCTTGAGTGTCACCGCATGTATCCCCCCCAAAAGAAAATTACTATTAGGAGTAAAAATTTAGATGGTCTAAATGACAAAAAATACAAGTCATTAGATAAAAGCACTTACCACCTACCCATGAAATAAACATTGCATGTAATGTTTATAACAGACTCACATGTTTTTTTTTATGTCAGGAACATGAGATAATGGAAGAAAATGAATTCATATCAGCTTCCAAAATTTTGCCACAGAAGATCCAAGACATGATAAAAGTGTAAGACCAATGAAAATATTATTACATTGAAGATCACACACCTTAATGTCAAAATTATTATGTTGAGTGAAATGAGAAGAGGAAGCAGGATACACAGTATAAACTCACTCATCTGTGGGATATGTGGAAAATAAAAAGCATTGTGGTCATGTTATTCTGAGACAAATAAGAATTAGGAGGCCAGTCCATGGTAGACAGTTTGCCACAAAGCAGATAGTACAGTTAGAATTGAATAGGGTCTATGATGAAAGGGACATGCATGGCACCCCTTTATTAATAATAATACAAATTGCGGTACCAAAAAGAGAAAGAGAAGTACAATGCCTGTCCCCAGAGCACGCAAAGGAAGTTGGATTGGAGGGAAGAGGGTATCATGGATAGTGAGAGGGAAACTGCTGACATTGGTGATAATTGCATACTTGAGAAGGTTATTTTACATTGTATGACTGTAATTCAATCATTACAATTTTATATGTAAAAATACATGTAGTATGAACAACCTCGTATCAATGTTGATTAAATCAAAAAATTAATCAAGGGGGCTGGGCGGTGGCGCTGGAGGTAAGGTGCCTGCCTTACCTGCACTAACCTAGGACGGACTGTGATTCGATCCCCCGGTTCCCCATATGGTCCCTGTGCCTGCCAGGAGCGACTTCTGAGCGAATAGCCAGGAGTAGCTCCTGAGCGTCACTGGGTGTGGCCCAAAAACCAAAAAAAAAAAAAAAAAAGAATGCGCAATATTTTGTGAATAACCCTGTGATTCCTAAAAGGAAGGTAACATAGCAAAAACAAAACAAAACACTATATCCTTAAACATCTTACCTCCACATGCAAGCCTGTCCAGTCCTCCCAAGATTGCTTGTTTTCCATCTGATCACTTACACAGTATCTGCCTATGGCTGATTTAAACACTCATCCAGTTCCTTTCTTTGTTGGCACATGGGGCTCAAGTTGAGGATCACAGCACAGGTTGGAACAGCAATTACCACTTCAAAATTGGAGTGTAAACTTGAAGAAGAAACTTCTGAAAACTTTCTAAGTGATTATTCACTAATAAGCATTTACATGTTGCCTATTAGTCCTCTTCCGAGGCCTGTGTCATCTTCCAGAAGCTCTGTCTCTTGCTTTATCCCTGGAGTCGGTACTTCTCATGGGCAAAGAACTGGAAATGTTTTTTTTTTTTCAAACACCATAAATATATGGGTGAACATCAAAGTCAGGACTATGTGAGATTTCTTTTTTTTTTCTTTTTTTTTTT
>PVKC010022964.1:0-17471 GCA_004027635.1 Crocidura indochinensis
TACCTCCCGGGCCCCCAAAATTGCTTCTTAAAACCAAAGTATCCAGAGAAAACTGAATAAAAGTTTTCCAAGGAAACAAAAAATTGAAAATAATCTGACAAGACACAATGTGTGATGGATATTTTTATGTAAAGATTATCCACTGCTAAACAAACTACGTCCTAATAAATTATATTTTAAAAAGTATCCATGCCTGGGTTCTGATGCACTGCAATGCCATGAATTACCACACTTTCTAGGGTAAGAACTAACCACAGCCTAAAAAATTTCCTAATTCCCTTATCTCACCAGTAAATAACTAAAGTTTATGTTCTCTTATAATTTGGAGATAGATTCTTTTATAATATTTTTAATTTATTTAAAGAAAATGCATTACATATCTGACATAGTTGACCACAATGCATTTGTTTCCAGATAAGCAAGAGCAAAGTTATATATAAAAAGAATAGAAAGAAAAAATAAAAAGGAAAAGAAGAGATTTTTTTAAAAAGTACAGTGACAGCAAATTTGTGAAAGTTATTTTATCTCCAATGAGATAATTAGAAATATATTTATTTCCATATAAGTGAGTACCAATTCTAATGGGAGCAGTGGGAATACTCAATACACTTCTGAAACTATCGACCCAGAAACAGTTTTAGATTCTACTGGTTAAGGGCTCAGTCTTAGGAGACTGTCCACCTCCCCACTCATACATCAGACACAAGTCCAGGTGATCACTGCTGGTCATTTGTCACAGGCTTTTATGACCCATTATTGAGTTTTATAACTTTGTTATAGGAACTCACAAAACTCAGATAAACATTTTACTTAATCAACTGAAGATTATTAGAGGAAAAAATGTAATTCAGAAACAGAAAGAAAAGATGCAATGGCATAGAGTTGTTCTTAACAACTCTTTCAACTCATTCTTTCACATATTCCCCAAACTGTAAGTTCTCTAAATCTGTTTTTGATCATGGCAACTTCATTATATATATATATATATATATATATATATGTATATATATATCGTTGATTAACTCATTGATTCCTTAGTACTTCATTCAGTCTTAGCTCCTCTCCTCTCCCAGGAATATAAAATATGGAATTAAAAGTCGCAATTCTTCCTATGTATTTTTATATCCTAGATATGAGAGAGATCATTTTGTGTCTGTCCCTCTTCTTACTGACTAATTTTACTCAGCATGATACTCTACAGTTCCATCCAGGTAGCAACAAACCACATGATTTTCTATTCCTAGAACCGAGTAGTATTCCATTGTGTCTAAGACCATAGTGTCTTTATTCAGTTCAGTTTGGGGACACTTGGGTTGTTTTCATATGTTATCTGCTGTGACTAGTGTTCTACAACCACAGTAATGCATCAAAAAGAGTGGGTACTGGTGAAAGGGTTGATGTTGGAACACATTTTGTTTCCTTTGATTTTTCAATTTTTCTATTCACACCCGGCAGAGCTCAGGTGTTACTCCTGGCTCTACACTCAGAAATCGCTCCTGGCAGGCTCCGGGGACCGTATGGAATGCCGGGATTTGAACCACAGTCCTCCTGAATGCAAGGCAAACACCTTACCTCCATGTTCTCTCTCCAGCACCTACCTTTGATTTTTTTAAATAAAATTTTAATTGAATCATCATGAGATATATAGCTACAAAGTTGTCCATGATTGAGCTTTAGTCATATAATGTACAACACCCTTCACCAGTGCATATTTCCTGCCATCAATGTTTGTCAGTTTACTTCCCAGCCTTTCCCCATCCTCTCTTCTGCCTGCCTCTGTGGTAGACATTTTCCTTTCTCTCTTTCTCACTCTCTTACTCTCGCTCGCTCTCCTCTCTCTTTTTTCCTTTATTTTCTTTTAGACACTGTAGTTTTCAATATTGTTACTGAATGGGTATTATGCATATCATTTTTATCTCCTTTCAGTTCTCAATTCTTGTCCATAGTGGAACACCTTTTATGGGTAAAACCCTACTTTACAAAACCCTATCTCTCTACTCAATAGTTGCTTCTCTTGGCAACAAAGTCCAAAACTTAGATGAGGTCCAAGTTTAACCTTTTTAAGAAATTTAACTAATTAGTACTGAATAGATATTACTGCAGGTTGAAAGCTTTCTTTGCCATGCAGGTTACCCAGGCTCAAACCCCAGAACTACATATGGTCCCTAAGAGCTGCTTGACAAGATCCCTCGGAGAAGGGTAAGGAGTAAGTCCTGAGCATAGTCCTGGACATAGTCCAAAAAAAGAAGAAAATGAAATTGAAAGAATTTTAGGAGCTCTGTGCCAGAAATAGGGGTAAAGATGGAATATACAATTTTTAATATAAATCACATCACAGATTGTTATGTTAATTACATAAAAATAAGCATAAAAAAGAAAGAGAGGAAAAGAGAGAGACAGAAAACTGCTCTATAGCCCAAATAAGGAATAGAAAATAAAGAACATTAACAGCAGCAACATAGTAATGACCCTAATTCTTACAGTTTTTATCTTAAGACCAATACCATGGCCCTGGAGAAAGTTAAAGAAACTTGGACAGCTTGAAGATTATATACAAGAAGGTGGGCGACTCCAAATGAATGCATATTCGAAGACTAAGCTCATCTACTTAAAATACCAATTTGTTGTTTGGAAACAATCATTAAAAGTCATGAAAAGCCAGAGGATACATTTGTTCACCATTTAATTTTAGCAGTTAGAACAGTGCCCAGAACATGTTTACTAAATATTTGCTAAATGACTGCATAATTTGTATTAAATTCCTACCAAAAGAATGAAATTATCTAATAATTTCATTTCCATAACTAGGCATTTAGGCACTAAATTTCTCTTTTACTATTTTTAAAATACAAAAAAATATTTTTATTTTATACAGCCTATTTATTATACTCAGTCCTTAGGTTGAAATAGCTTCCAGAATTGTTATAACATTGTAATTTGCCCAGAAATTTGAAAGATCCAATTTGTTTATATTCTTACAAGTTCCAGATCTCTGTCATTTGTTTACTTATTTTAATATGTTTAAGCATGTCCACATGTTTAATACTAGTATAAATAAATACACTTTATTTTTGTTCTCTTATGCCTCTTTTGATGCTGATGATCAAAACCAGGTCTCACGTGTGTAACACAGATACTATCACTGAAGCATATCTTTATCCAATTGAATTTTGATGTTGATATTGTAACCTAAAACTTTTTAAAATTAATATCTTTATTTAAACACCTTGATTACAAACATTATTGTTTGGGCTTAAGTCATATAAAGAACACCCCACCCCTTCACCAGTGCAACATTCCCATCACCAATGTCCCAAATCTCCCTCCTCCCCACCCCACCCATGTCTGTACTCTAGACAGACTTTCTACTTCCCTCATTCATTCACATTGTTATGATAGTTCTCAATGTAGTAATTTCTCTAAATGCACTCATCACTCTTTGTGAAGAGCTTCATGTAGTGAGCTTGAACTTCTAGCCCTCCTCTCTTTTGTCTCTGGAAATTATTGTAATAATGACTTTTATTTTTCTTAAAACCCATAGATGAGTGAGACTATTCTACATCTCTCTGACTTATTTCACTCAGCATAATAGATTCCATGTACATTCATATATAGGAAAATTTCATGACTTCATCTCTCCTGATGGCTGCATAATATTTCATTGTGTTTATGTACCACAGTTTCTTTAGCCATTCATCTGTTGAAGGGTATCTTGGTTGTTTTCAGAGTCTGACTATTGTAAATAGTGCTGCAATGAATATAGGTGTGAGGAAGGTATTTTTGTATTGTATTTTTGTGTTCCTAGGGTATATCCCTAGGAGTGGTATAAACTGGATTGTATGGGAGCTCAATTTCCAGTTTTTTAGAGGAATCTCCATATCACTTTCCATAAAGGTTGAACTAGACAGCATTCCCACCAGCAGTGGATAAGAGTTCCTTTCTCTCCACATCCCTGCCAGCTCTGCTTGTTCTCATTCTTTGTGATCTGTGCCAATCTCTATGGTGTAAGGTGGTACCTCATAGTTGTTTTGATTTTCATCTCCCTGATGATTAGTGATATGGAGTATTTTTTCATGTGCTTTTTAGCTATCTGTATTTCTTTTTTGTCACAGTATCCATTTTTTCTCCCCATTTTTTGATGGGATTGGATTTTTTTTCTTGTAAAGTTCTGTCAGTGCCTTATATATTTTGGATATTAGCCCTTTATCTGATGGGTATTTGATGAATAGTTTCTCCCAGTCAGTGGGTGGCTCTTGTATCCTGGGCTCTGTTTCCTTTGAGGTGCAGAAGCTTCTCAGCTTAATATAGTCCCATCTGTTTATCTCTACTTCCACTTGTTTGGAAAGTGCAGTTTCCTTCTTGAAGATGCCTTTAGTTTCAATGTCATTGAGTGTTTTACCTACATGTTGTTCTATATACCTTATGGTATCAGGTCTGATATCAAGGTCTTTAATTCATTTGAATTTTACCTTCATACATGATGTTAGTTGGGTTCTAAATTCGCTTTTTTGCAAGTGGCTAACCAGTTGTGCCAACACCACTTGTAGACGAAGCTTTCCCTGCTCCATTTAGGATTTCTTGCTCCTTTATCAAAAATTAGGTTATTATACGTCTGGGGAACATTCTCTAAGTACTCATGCCTATTCCACTGATCTGAGGGTCTGTCTTTATTCAAATACCATGCTGTTTTGTTAACTATTGCTTTATAATAGTTTAAAGTTGGGTAACCTAAAACTAGATAAACTCACTTTTAAAATATATTTTTATTTAAGTAACATAATTATAGTTGGGTTACAGCCACAAACAGAACACCCCTTCACCAGTGTAACATTCCCCCCTCCCTCTTCCCATCCCCTGCCTGTATTGAGACAGGCATACTATTACAGTTATTTGTTTTTAAGTTCATTATATTGTTTTTTTTTTTCTTAAAGGGTAAGGGTTAAAAAAGAATAATGTGACAGTGGCAATTACCATTGTTTGCATAGGCTCAGAAAAATATGGGGGAAACAAAAAAAATTCTTGGTGTGAGTATAAGAAGGCCTCACCCTTTAAGTTTATTGGCATAAGACCAACTCTGGGCTCCAGGCATACCCGTTTGTCCAATCCAAGTCATTCTCCATGATCCCAGTGAAACTTTTTCACACTTTAGCTGTTGTTGATATCATGTTCCTATATTTAAAGATTCTGAATTCTATGCATTTCTTTCATTGAAGTCAGGCTCATATGAAGCATCCTCTAGTTTCAGTACACCATTAGATGCAGAGTGATCTGTCCTGCAAGCAGACTGTAGCTGAGTCATCTGGGTGTTGAGAGCACTCTTTGCAGTAACACAGTGCCAGAGCAGTCGTTGGTCTTCCCTGGTAGAGGCTGTGGTTGTTCATCCATTGTTCAGGAGTGTATGGACATTGCCCATTCTTCTGTGGCGTAAGCCAATGTTCCGGGTATAAGGCCTAACTGAATTACCAAATTTGTGTTCCCATCTCTATTAGATAAGAACTTGTTTGCATATGTATTATTTCCCCATTTTAATGGGTCTATGCAAAAGAGAAACATTGCCACAAGATATTGTTGGTGCATCTGGAGTCGACAAATAAAGTCTAATATTCCCCATAACTTGGTTCAACCATGAATTCTATACAGAGATACTCTTCTACTATTATTGCTTATAAAACAGATCTCAAGCAAACAAACAATCAAATAAAAACCAGTGGGCAAAATTGTCACTATAAAGAGGATATTTGAAAAGTTATAGATGTTAAGGAAATATACAAAGGAGATACACGTGTCTCTTTTGTGTTTTAGAAATAGTCAAGAGGGAGGGTGTTGTTTCCGTGACACCACATTGGTCTGTGATTTGGGCAAGCGAAGAGCACATGGAACCATGTCATCCTGTGTTGCCTGCTGAAGTTTTCAACTTCCCGAGAGGCGTTTGCTTCCTAATTGTAGGAAGCCTGAAATTCACCAGTCCCCTCCCCGACTCCTGCAGGAACAGGGAAGCCTGGGGTCTCCTTTAAACTGCTCCTCGACAGAACCCACTTGCTGGGACCCTAAGCAGGCAGCCAAGGGTAACCCTGGGGACTGGAAAAAAGGAGAGAGAAGGCTGGGGGGGTGGGGGGCAGCTGAGACTGCATCTTCCCCTAAGTTTGGCCAGAAAGCATACCGCATGGAGCCATGTCGTCCCGTGTTGCCTACAGAAGCTTCAGACTCCCCCAAAAGCATTACTGTGAAAGATATGCAATCCACTTTGGTCAAAATAAAAATCATCAGTACAAAAAAAATGGTTAAATGTGGGGTAACAGGAGGTGGAAGTGAGGAAGTAAAGAGATAAAATGAGCTTCTGGGCGGCATTCTGAATACAACAGATTAAGCACAATATATCTAAATATTTGGTTTCACAATGGACAGGGTTAGTAAGGAAAAATGCCTGGGACTTCTTGAAGGTAGAACCTCTTGTGCTGCCATTCCCTATGATGGCAGAAACTCCCGGCTCCCAGGAAGGAAAGAGATCCTTCAAGAGTTGGAAGGTCGGAAGTTCAAGGCCCCCACCCAAACCGATCCTCCGGAGCTGGGTGGGAAATGGGGAAAGCCTAGGGTAACCCTTAAACTCCTCATCAGAATTCACCTCAAAGGCTTGCCCAGGGCTGTGGCCCAGGGGGAGCCCTGGAGTTCTGGAGGAAGGAGGTAGAGGGGTGCTGGGATGACCCAAGTCCTGCACCCCTCCAAGGCCTGGTTAAAAGGCCTTTGGCGTGGCAGAGGCCTGCCAAACCCCATGCTGGCAGAAACTCTCCGCTCCCACAAAGGAAAGAAATTCTTCAAGAGCTGGAAGGTGGGAAGTACAAGTAAATAAACTCACTTTTTAATTCTAGTGTTTGTTGTGCTTTCCATGGTAATTGCTATGTAGGCAACCATATTTTCTGCAAAAAAAAAAAAAAAAAAAATTGACACTGTTTTAAGGGTGAAGAAATCCTGTATCTCCTAGGCCAAGGGAATTCCCTCTCTATTGCCCCCAATATTTACTATGCCTATGCAGGAAAAAAAAAAAGGCACAAAATAATCTTTTTCTTTATCTATTTATTTATTTTTTATTTTTATCTTTTTTGACTTCTTTGTTTTGGTGTAGATATTGAAGTTGATATCCACAATCTTATTTTATGTTATTTTATCTTTCTTTTTCTTTTTGCACTCTGGCATGGTTTTATTTCAGGACCGAGACAATTACGTGGTGCTTGCCTTTAGTGCTGTAGTGCTCACTGGATATTTTATTTGATGTTTCTTTTTGTATTGTTGTAGTATTTCAATTCCTTTTTTCCTGTCCTCTCTCAAACTGAGGTTGAGAGCCTCTAGATTCTAAAAGGACTACAACCATTTTCAGCTTATTTGATTTTTACCCCACTTTATTGCTTTTCTTTTTTTCCAAACAAAACCACATAACTTGAACTATCTAGTTCTTCCTCTCAAATAGAGGGGGAAATAAGGGAGGGTACTAGGACCAAACAGATATATGATCACTAAGTAAGCTAGACACAGAGGGGACCACTTATTCTAGCAGCCCGGGGGGTGAGAGTAGGGATATAGGATGCAAGATGGGAATGGGCGTGGAAGGAGGGCAAATTTGGTGATGGGAATTCCCCTGATTCAATGTTAATATGTACCTAAAATACTATTGTGGAAGATATGTAAGCCAATATGGTCAAAATAAAAATTATAAAAAAATAATAATAATAATTGCATTTCCTTCTGTCTTTAATTTCAGTTTTACCACATTGAGCTACATGGAACTTTCAGCAATTGTGTTGAATAGTAATAGTGAGAGAGGATATCCCTTGTTCCTTAGCTTAGGGGAACACAAACAGCTATTCTCCTTTTAAAGAAATATTGGTATTTGATTTTTCCTACATATTTTTATTTAGTTGAATTAGCTTCTTTCTGTTTCAGTTTTCTGAGAATTCTTATTCTGAATAGGGGTTGAGAATTTATAAGATTCCTTCTCTGTGTTAACTGACATAAATGTTCAAATGATTTTCTTTAGCCTTTTTTTAATCCTTATTTAAGCACAATTATTACAAACATGTTTGTAGTTGGGTTTCAGTCATAAAAAGTACATCCTCTTTCACCAGTGCAACATTCCCTCCATCAATGTCCCTCCTCCCTCATATCCCTCCTTCCCCACCTTCTACCTATTCTGTGAGACAGGCATTCTATTTCTCTCAATCATTACTATTGTCATGATAGTTGTTAGTGTGGTTATTTCTCTAATGGCACTCACCACAATTTGAGGTAGCTCCTTTAGTCTGTTCAATAGGATGTAGTAGCTTGCATTGACTGTGCCTCTGTTTTTCTGTCTGTCTGTCTGTCTTTTTATTTCTGTTGTTTGGTCCATTGAAGTGAGTGTGTAGGGCTGATTCCTGGTTCTGTACTCAGGAACCACTCCTGGCAGTGTTCAGGAGGTCAAATAGTGTGTCTGAGACAAAACATTGACCCGCTTTATCCAAGGCAAGGGCTTGCTGTATGATTGCTCTGACGACCCCTCATTGACTGATTTTCAAATGCCAAACTGTCTTCATCCTTAGAATAAATTCTACTTGGTTATGGTATATTTTTACATATTGTTAATTCTGTCTACTAATACTGTTCTTGAGGAATATTGTTTATAGCTGGTTCTGATACCAGAAAAAGACCTGCATCATAAATTAAATTGCAAATTGTTATTTTCAGGTACACAATAAATTAAAAATAACATTCTAAATTTGTGTTTTTTAAATATTTGCCAGGATTTTTCAGTTAAGATTAGGACTAGATATTTTTGAGAGGTTTGATTTAATAAATGTGATGCTTTTTCTATTTTATGAGTTATAGCAACTTGTACAGGTTGAAGAATTGGTTTATTTATTTTTTCATTTAATCTATGCTTAGAGTTTTATGTTGTTGTTTTTCTTTCTTTTATCTTTTTTGTAGTATTCCTTATTACTTATTTGATGCTTCTCTGTTATCTAGCTATATTCCCTATTTTATTTCTGATATAAATCATTTAAAATTTTCATTTTTCTCTATAAAACTTTCTGGAGATTTATATATTTCATTGCTCTTTACATAGAACAGACTATTTACTTTAGTGATTTTTCTATTGTTTCTATTTTTGTTTGTTTCTATTTTTTGTTTGTTTGTTTCTATTTTTAATTAACTTTACTTAAGCGTTTATGATTCCTTCATTCTCCCTGGTATGATTTTATTTAGCTCCTACTTTTCCTATTGAAATGAGAACTTACTATCTCAATACTTTTTCTTTTTTATGTGTGTGTTTTGGGGTCAACCCAGCAATGCTCAAAGATTCATCCTGGCTCTGCTCAGGGAGCCATATAAAATGCCAGGGGTAGAATCTGCGTCTGTCATATGCAAGGCAAGCACTTTACCTAATGTAATATCTCTCTGACCCCAATATTTTTTTTCTTTTATGGTATTTGCAGTAATGCAAAAATGTTCCATCTCTTCACTGTTGTGACTATGTCCACAAATATTTATTTAGTTCAAATGTTTCATTTTGATTTAGTTCAGTGTTGCTTTTGTTTTATTTGTTTTTTTTTTGTCTGTTTGTTTGGGGGTCACACCAGCTGTACTCAGGGATTTATCCTAGCTTTGTCCTCATGGACCACTCCTAGTGCTGCTGAGGGACAATGATGACAAATGAACAGAAGTTGTATCCACTATACAATTTTTCAGCCATCGATGTAGGCTTTATTTCCATTAATACTTTGTTTTTTGGTTTTTGGGTCACACCCGGTGATGCTCAGGGGTTACTTCTGGCTATGCTCTCAGAAGTCACTCCTGGCTTGGGGGACCATAGGGGAACCGGGGGATCGAACCGTGGTCCGTCCTAGGCCAGCGCAGGCAAAGCAGACACCTTACCTCCAGCACCACTGCCCGGCCCCCCATTAATACTTTTTTTTTTACCAATAAAGTGTTATGATATATTTTTCATTTTCCAAATGCTTGGATATTTTATGTTGTATGACTGTAATGTGTTTCTATTTTGATTGTGGAAGATAATTTTCTTCATATGATTCCAATTATTTCAAATATGTTAATATTTGGTTATGGACCCAGGATAGAATTTATCTTATCTATCTATTGATTTTATCTATCTACTTTCTATTAATGTTTTAAATATATTCTATGTTTTTAAAATAAAGTTTATATAAATTCTGAATAGTTATTATAGTTTGATGGTATTGCTTAGTTGTTTTATAATGGACTAGTTTTCTGTTCATAGCAATATGCTGCATAACATTAGTTTCAAAGATTATGTGTACTATTATGGTCTCTATCAATTCTGCTTGTGTTGTAGGCTAAACCATCTTGATTCATATAAATAAATTCTATGTACACACACAATAATAAATCACCTTACAATGCATTTCTTAGAGCATTATTTCCATTGTTTAATGGTACTTGACTGTACCTATATTCCAATTGTGAGATATGTATGGAGGTCTCTGACTATAATTTTGTATTTATAAATTTCTTTTCTGCTTGAGTCACTTTGTTTCACATATTTTGTAACCTTTTAGGGGCATACAATTTAAGATTATGAGGGCCCGGGAGATAGCATGGAGGTAAGGCGTTTGCCTTTCATGCAAAAGGTCATCAGTTCGAATACCGGTGCCCCATATGGTCCCCCGTGCCTGCCAGGAGCGATTTCTGAGCATGGAGCCAGGAGTAACCCCTGAGCACTGCCGGGTGTGATCCCCCCCCAAAAAATTCAAAGATTATGAAGTATTAGTGGGAATTGACCCTTCTATTATGGTCATATTCTCTTCCAGAGGATCATAAATAATTTTTTTAAATCTACATGTCTCCTAGAACCATAGAGGGTCCTGTACGGGTGATCACTAAGCACAGTCAGGAAAAAGCTCTGAATACTGTGTGCTGTATCCACAAAAGCAAAAAGTAAATAAAATCTACATTTCATATTAATACATCAATTCCTTTTTTTTGTCCTATATCATCTTCCCCTATTCTTTTATTTTGATAAGCTATCCAATGTTGTTCCAAACAACATAGAACAAACAAACTTTTTATGAGATTTCTCTGTCCTCCCTTGTGAGAGTGTCCAATTTGCCACCTTCTTTAGGACTCACTTTCTGATATAAAATCGAAAGAAAATTTATGCGATCATTGCTGACTTGCTTTTTTTAGGTCTCAAGATCTCCAATAGAAGTCAAGTTAAAATTGTGAGCTATCACTAAATCTACTAGAGTTTGATTACAGTTATACTTTTGAAGACAAAACAATATGAACATCCAAGTGTACAGAGTAGCAGTATATGTATGATATACATCCTTAAGCAGAGTGAATGAGAAAAGCATGTTTGACATGAAGTTGTATGACTTCCAACTACTGAAAAGAAGATGAAGGCAGAGGAATCTACCTAAGCCACTAAATTATACAGAAATTAAATGTTTCCTAAATTGACTAATTATATTCGATTATATTGAGATTTTAATCTGATTTTATATTTAAATAACTTGGATCTGCTACTTTTGTGTGAAAGAATAAAAGAAAGCCATATTTAATGCAGGCAAATTAAGACATTGCATTTTTGTTGTTGTTGTTGTTGTTGTTTTGTTTTGGGGTCACACCCGGCAGTGCTCAGGAGTTACTCCTGGCTCCGCGCTCAGAAATTGCTCCTGGCAAGCACGGGGGATCATATGGGGCACCGGGATTCGAACAGATGACCTTTTGCATGAAAGGCAAATGCCTTACCTCCATGCTATCTCCCGGGCCCAAGACATTGCATTTTTAAAATAATATCTTTATTTAAGCACCATGATTACAAACATGTATGTAGTTAGGTTTCAGTTATAAAATAAAGAACAATCCCTTCACCAGTGCAGCATTCCCACCACCAATGCCCCCCATCTTCATTTTTTGATATATATGAGATCAGGATTCTACTTTATAGGTGCTTATCTAATGAGACTAAGAACCTAAGGGTTGATATATACTGCCAGGTATTTTCTGTGGTTCATTTTGTGGTTTTTTTACTTACACTTTTCTTCAAATGAACAATTTGAGTTATTTTCTTTTACATTCTGAGTTCTTAGATGTTTTTAGTATTCCCTAAATTTAAGACTATGCAGTTGATATCTTGCAAAAATGCTCTACAAGATATGTTACAGGATCCCTTTCACTTATTTTTAAGAATGGTGAATTAAGAAATTTAAATACTTTTGGTTGTCAAAGAATAGAGAGAAATGTTGATTCAACAATGGCAGGCCCCCATATACTTCCCATATTATAGCCTCTATATCAAAAGAAGCCTTGTATTGTGGCATAAACTTTATCTGAAGGGTTTGACAGTGAATGCACTTACACCAGGCCCTCCAAAGAGTATGCGTTAACGTGGAAAGTCTTGAAAATGTCCTCCTATCTTCCAAACAATTTTCTTTGTGTGATTCTGAAAGACTTTCATTGTGCTCACTGATTCTGTGTCCTCACCTTCTATTTCCACTTTGGAATCTTCTAACATGAAGAATTGACACGTAAATTGTCTCCAGGATGGGAGCCAGAGCTATTCTCAGGACTGTGCTGTGGCTGAGCTGACACCAGTAAGTGTGTTCTATATGCCTATCTCCCTGACAGGAGCAGTACCAGAACCCTGACTTTAAGATGTTCTTTTGAATCATTGATAACCTTAAATCTGTCATTCTTATGTGATCCTTAATAAATTTTCAATGTTTCTATTCCAAATACTTTATTATAAAGGCCTAATCAGAGTATAAGAAATGATATTAAATGATTTACTTGACCATCTCACTACTAAGTTTACTTTAAACTATTATGAACATGCCTATTTTCTGCTTTTTCTTATTTATCTAAACTTACAAAAAACAAAATAAACAAAACACTTTGTGAATGCCAAGATCTCAACAGGGCACTAATAGACCCTATTTGGAATCTGGAGGTGTTTATCATTTGGGGAAGGACTGAACAAAAGAAATAAATCATTATTTAATTTTCAGAGATTATTTCTTAGAAGTATTATTACTCAGCAAGAAATTTAAGGTTTGTGTGTGCTTTTGTGTGTGAATCTGTATGTCTATGTGAGTGTGACAAAGAGACAGAAAGAATGTGAGAATGCTAGGTGACAATGGGACAGAGGAAGGAAATTTTAGAATTTTAGAGATAGAACAACCAACCAATCAACACAAATACTGAGTTGAACTAGAAGAAATATACAATAGTCTAACTTTTTTTTTTTTTTTTTTTGGTTTTTGGGTCAGGGTTACTCCTGGCTCTACGCTCAGAAATCACCCCTGGCAGGCATGGGGGACCATATGGGGTGCAGGGATTCGAACCACCATCCTTCTTCATGTAAGGCAAATGCCTTATCTCCATGCTATCTCTCCGGCCCCCGCAATATTCTAATATTTTGATCTTCAAAAATGACAATTTAATATGATACAACAAAATATTTAAGTGTTCATGGCTTACTCCTGGTTCTGTGCTCAGGGATAACTAACTTATTCTAACTTATCACTGCTGAAAATTAAATTAGAGTGTACTTAAGTTGTGGGCACAAAGAGTACAGACAGAGGGGCTGAGACTTGCACAAAGAGTACAGACAGAGGGGCTGAGACTTGCTCAAAATATCTTCCCCCGGGTTCTTCATTAGATAGCACTATGCCCTTTCCAAGAATGTGTTTATCAAAAAGGCAAATGGAAACTTTGCTTTCTCTAGCACTCTGTTAACATGCAACTTGAGATTGCCACACAGGTCTCTGTTCAGAGAATGGAGCCCAACTATTTATAATATTAATCCCAAGTCCGTGCCTCCCCTCAGGGCCTGATCTGCCAGAAAGGTCAGAGAGCATTCATTGCTCTGCTAGATAGAATAACCACTTTTCATCACAGTGCCACGGAGGGATCAGAGGTTATAATTACAACCTTTTCCAGAAAGGTGTGGGCCTCGTTGCTCAGATCCTTTTTGGAAAGAAAAAAATAAAGAGGGGAGGGGAGAATTTCTAAAAAAAGAAACAGTGAACTCTGTCCCTGATACTTCCCAATTCTACCGTTCTAGTCTTCAAGAGAATCTTGCCAAGCAAATCTCTTTCTTTTTTTTTTTTTTTGGGTCACACCCGGCAGTGCTCAGGCGTTACTCCTGACTCCATGCTCAGAAATTGCTCCTGGCAGGCACGGGGGACCATATGGGGCACCGGGATTTGAACCGATGACCTTTTGCATGAAAGGCAAATGCCTTACCTCCATGCTAGCTCCCGGGCCCCGCAAATCTCTTTTTATGTCAAAGTCGTCCCTCAAGAGATAGTGGGGAGGAAGTGGCCTGATTTCTTTTGCAGATGCTGACCAAAAGCAAGCACAGTAAAGATGATTCTGATTTCAAATGTTTAAATTTCAATAAAGCTCTGCTTTTACCGTTAAACGTTGTAGCCCAAATGAGGGAACCTTATATTTGCTGAAATAAAAAGAGAAAGGGACTTTTTACTCATTTGCCAGCTGATCACCTGGTAATGCTCAGGATTTATTCCAAACTCTGTCAAATGGATCACTCCTGGTGAATCTAGCAGACCAGGTGTGATACTAGAGATCAAATCAGATTCAGCTATATACAAAGAAAATGTTTTACCTCCTGTCTAGTCTAGCCTTTCTTAATGTAAGTAATATGAAAATAATAAGGGTAGAAAATGAGGCCATGATTGAATAAAAATAAAGCAAAAGGAAAAGAAATTTAATTGTGGCCAAAAAATAAACATCACATGGCTTGTGTATATAATATTATAGTCGTAATGATAACCACTTAACTAATTTAACAAAAATTTTAATAAAATTGCACTGGATTTATGAGAAAGGAAAATAGAATGTAAGTGGAGGGAAAGGGAGAGTTTTAAATTAATGATATCTTGTCTTCCATAAAATAGACAATAAGAAATAAAAAATAAACTAGATTTTATAATTGACAAAGAAATATTTAAAAAGAAAAAAAGCGGGAGCCGGGAGGTGGCGCAGGAGGTAAGATGCCTGCTGCCTTGCTTAGGACGGATACGGTTCGATCCCCCAGTTCCCATATGGTCCCCCGTGCCTGCCAGGAGCGACTTCTGAGCGAATAGCCAGGAGTAACCCCTGAGCGTCACTGGAAAAAGCAATAAAAACAAGTTAATGAAGTATAAGAGATTTAGGTTACATTCTTTTTTATCTCTAAAACATAGCATTAAGAAGGGGAAAAGCATAAGATTGTCTTTTTTATATAACTGTGAAAGTAATTCAAATTAGTCTCAATAAAAATTTTTAAAAATTAATGATATTTGAAATAAATAAGTGTGCAAATTTATGTATAAATTTGTGTATGCATAAATATAAAAATTTAGGTGCATGTATCTATAATAAAAAATTAATTATATAAGATAATTAATCAATATATAAATGTTTCAATAGTAGAAGCTTTATCAATCTTAGTAACAAAAAATGATTGTCTTTTTTTACTATAAACTTTTAGAAAAGATTTTTAAAACTATTTTTGGGTGTTGTCTCAAAACAAAGACACCAAAAATATGTGCTCATTAATTACATTTTAAATATATGAAACTTATGGGAAGCAAAGATCACTCATTTGTTGCTCAAATCAGATCATGTAAGACTACCATGCTCAGACTTGGGCATAACATTGTTAAAAGAATATAAATTGGAAGCTTTTACAATAAGAAAATTCATGATGAAGGCAATAAAACTGATAAGCTGATAAACTGTAGGCAAAAAGATAAGTGATAAGTCAATATTTTCTTATAATTTGGAAATATTACATAGATTTAAAAAAATGTAACTTGAGGACCTGGGGGTGTTACTCACTAGTTGAACACTAACCCTCCTTGTCTCCAGAAAACAAAAAATATAAATATCTTAAGTCTTCTAAAAGGCTGAGTTAGGGTCATTGCTTCGGCACTCATCTAGTGTCGTCTACCCATATTATTGTGTCAATATGGTAATATAAAATTATCACTTCCTGTGACCTTTAGGGAGGTAGCATATATATTATTCATTTGTATATATGTATTATTCATTTTCCTATCCCCAAGCAGCCTGGTATGTAGTAGACACTGGAAATCAAAAAGGAATAAATTTCTTGATTTGATATAACTTAAGCTCAAAGAACATCAAATTCCAAGAAACATGTATGAAATTGTCTGGTAAGATGAGTATTTTGATCACAAGAATAGCCAAGTAAAACTGAAGTTCTCTAAGTGAAGCTGAAAAGTAGATGACCTCGAAAACTTCTTCCAATTAACAGTGCAATTAACATTGACTTCAACTATTAACATTAAAAGGTATTGGAAATATCTCTTGAGAATGATTGGCTTCTATATCCTCATCTTTCTCAGCTAAATGGACAGCAGTAAACTAAAGGTCAATAATAGGACACATAGGACAATGCTATGAGGGACAAACACTACCTAAAATAATGCACTAGAAAGTTCTTTCTGGTTGAAATATTCCTGTCTTGAAGTCTTCATTATCTTTACCTACCAAACCACCATATGAAAATTCATAAACAGAAAAAATTGAGAAGTGGACATTAATAGCTACTAATTGAGAGTAGTTGCTATAGTGCATGGATCTAGGAAATACTACCAGTTTCATAGCAGTGAGAATGCTGAGCATTGGTCTTGAGAAATGCACATTCTAGATGGCAGATCCTGGTGATTTTCATAGAACAGGAATACTGGCCAGTTAAGGTATCAGGAATGAGGAGGACGAAAGAGATCAACAACAAACATTTGCAAAACTGAATCTTATTTTATTTATTTATTTAAAATAATATCTTTATTTGAGCACAATGGTTACAAAAATATTCACAATTGGGTTTCAGTTATAAAATGTACACCCTCCCTTCACCAGTTCAACTTTCAAACCACCAATGTCCCCATTTCCCTTTCCACCAACCGATGCCTGTCCTTGAGACATGCATTCTATTTTTCTCTCTCACTATTATTATCATGATAGTTGTTAGTATAGTATTTCTCCAACTGAGTTCACCACTCTTTGTGGTAACCTTCATATAATGGCTGGTCTTCTGGCCCTCATCTCTGTTGTCTCTAGGTATTATTTCCACACTGTCTTTCATTTTTTAAAATCTCAGCTGATTCTGTGTCTATCTCTCTCCCTCTGACTTATTTTGCTTAGCATCATAGTCTCTATGCCCATTCATGTATAGGCAAATTTCATGATTTCATTTTTCCTAGCAACTGCATAGTATTTTATTGTGTAGACACACCACAGTTTCTTTAGTCACTTATCTGTTGAACTTAAAAAGAAAAAAATCAGAAGAAGTGAACAGACATTTCCTCAAAGATGAAATGCAGATAGCCAAAAAGGCACATGAAAAAATGCTCCACATCACTAATCATCAGGAAGATGCAAATCACATCAATTAGGTATCATCTCATGCCACAGAGTCTGGCACA
>PVKC010022965.1:0-17464 GCA_004027635.1 Crocidura indochinensis
TAGAACTGATGACCTTTTGCATGAAAGGCAAACGCGCTACCTCCATGCTATCTCCCGGGCCCAATGGTAACACTTCTAACAAAGATTTTTTTTTTAAATTTTCCCTAAACAAAACCAAATTCAAAGCAGAATCACACAGAATGCATTCATTTTGGGGAGTGGGGTGGGGTCTTGTGGCACACCTGCCATACTCAAGAGTTTACTCCTGTCTCTGTGCTAAGGGTTCATTCCTGGTGGGACTCAGAGGACCATATGTGGTTCCAGAGATTTAAATTTGCCCAGCCTCTTGCTAGGGTAGTTCTTTACCATTGGATTACCTTTCTGGCCTGTATGCACTGATTTTTAACAAATATCTTTCACTTAACATTACATTTATGATTTTAATTCACACTGCAACGAGTAAGACAGGAAATTCATTTAAATCTCACTTGACTTTTATAAAAATCTCATGTAGGGGCCAGAATGATAGCACAGTGGTAGTGTGTTTGCCTTGCATACGGCTGACCCAGGAAGGACTTGGGTTTGATCCCAGGCATCCCATATGGTCCCCCGTGCCTTCCAGGATCAATATCTGAGCACAGAGCTAGGAGTAACCCCTTAGCGCTGCCGGTGTGACCCCAAACCAAAAAATAATAAAATAAAAAAAATCTAGGGGCCCGGGAGATAGCATGGAGGTAAGGCGTTTGCCTTTCATGCGAAAGGTCATCGGTTCGAATCCCGGTGCCCCATATGGTCCCCCGTGCCTGCCAGGAGCAATTTCTGAGCATGGAGCCAGGAGTAACCCCTGAGCACTGCCGGGTGTGACCCAAAAACCAAAAAAAAAAAAATCTTATGAAAGTACTCTTTTTGATAACAGAAGAAATCTTAAGAGGATTTCAGATCTTATAAAGGGACAGGCGTAAACACAGCATTAAATGGTTGTGACAGACATTTTGTAGCAACATTCCAAGCAGTGAATACACTTACCCTTTCACTCTCTTGCTGTTGTTGTCATCATCATCATCATCATCATCATCATCATCATCATCATCATCAGTTTTTGGTCACCCGCGACAGTAACCCCAGGGGTTCTTCCTGTCTCTGTGGTCAGGAGTTATTCCTGGCCTTGCTTGGGGATCATAAGGGATGCCGGGGATCTAATCTAGGTCAGCTGTGTGCAAGGCAAACTTTCTATCCACTGTGCTATTGCTCTTGCCTCCTCATTACTGACTGCAAATTTAATCTCTGTGTTTGGTTTGTGTATTTTTATACCCTACACACAAATGAGACCAAACTGTATTTGTCTTTTCTACATGTTTCGCTTAAAATAATGCCTTTAGTGTACATCTGTGTAGTAGTAGATACGATTTTTTCCTTTTTTATGATCAAAGAATATTTCATTGTATATATGTTACCTGTAAGTAATAACATGGATATAAAATGTTATATATGAAATGTTATATATGAGGTGGTATGAGACACATCATATATAGCTGTCACATCTGCTTTGTAGTTTTTTTTTTGTTTGTTTTTGTTTTTTGGGTGACACCCGGCAGTGCTCAGGAGTTACTCCTGGCTCCATGCCTCCATGCTCAGAAATTGCTCCTGGCAGGCACGGGGGACCATATGGGGCACCGGGATTAGAACTGATGACCTTTTGCATGAAAGGCAAACACCTTACCTCCATGCTATCTCCCGGGCCCCAGTTTTTTTTTTAAACTATCTGAGGTACTGGTATTTATAACACTGTTAGTCATTTTTTATGATAACATCATTCTAACACCAAGTCTGTCACCAGAGTTCACTTCTGGTATCTTAAGGACCTCTCCCAGCCCACTTCCCATGTAAACTCATGAGAAGACTAGACAAAATTTTCAGTTTGATGACTTTGACCATTAGTTGTTCCCTTTCTATGTTTCTTTCCCTCACGTATGGGAGCTCTCTTTCTCTCTCCCCACCCCCTCTCATTGTGGAGGTTGTGACACCTGTACACATGTAGAAAAATAGAAATAGTATGAAATTTAACAAAATAGTAAATCAAGAATTTTTTTTTCAAAAATTGGGGCCAACTGATGGTATAGCAAGTAAGGCACTTGCCTTTTATGCAGTGAAACTGGGTTTGATCCCTGGCATTTCACATGGCTCCTGAGTCTGTCACAAGTAATACCTTGTGCCGGGGGCATGCTAATTTTCTCAGTATCATTCCAATTATATGTGCTGTCGAAGTGATCATCAAGTAGGATTACAGTTTCCAACTATGCTCTCCTCTTTTTTTTTTTTTCCAGACCTGGTGGTACTCATTGGTTACACCTAGCTCTGTGCTCAGTAATCACTCCTGGCAGTGCTTGGGGGACCACATGAGGTGCTGGCAATAGAACCTGGGTCGGCCGCATGCAAGGCAAACTCCCTACTCCTGTACTATGGGTTTGGTTCTTGTCATGAGTAATTCCTGAGTGTAGAATCAGAGGTCATCTCTGAGCATCACCCAGATGTGTGTGTGCCCCCAGATTTATTTCAAAAACTAAATTTTTATATATACATAAATTCAACAGATTGATATATAGATAATTCTGTGCTTACACATTTTAGAGTTTATGTGAAATAGGTAAATACTACAAGTGTAAAACTTTGATTTTGATTTCACCTTTTTTCATGAAATAGTAGCTTTGGAATTCTTGTATCTCTTTAGTATCCAAAAAATTGTACTTTTTCATAAAAAATTTCACTTAAAACTGCCTCAAAAAGATAGAGAAAAATATCATATTATATAACGTATTATTATAACATATACGATAGTACTATATTATATTCATATAACATAATATATTATATAACATATTTGCATATACTAGTATTATATATAATACATTATAAAATTTATTATCTTTTAAATTGAATCACCATGAGATGCAGAATTAAATAGTTGTTGATGGTTGAGTTTCATCATACAGTATTCTAACCCTCATCACTTCACTGGGGTTCCCACCACCAATATACCTAGTTTCCTTCCTGTCCCCCAATCCTGCCTTGATGGCAGACACTATTTTTCTCTCCCCCTGACTTTATCCCCCACCTTTTTTATGTGGTTTGAAAATACTGTTACTGAAGTGTATTATTCTTATCACTTTACCTCCTTTCAGCACCAGTCCAGAGTGATCATTACCATTGTCATAGTAATTCCTTCTCTGTCCAAACTGAACTTCCTCCTAGCCTGCCAACACAAGCATTTTGTGGCAAGCTTCCATAGACAAGTTTTTGTGACCCTCATTTCTATTGCTCATGATATATTATTTTTAATGCAATTTTTACTCTAATATAAAATTCTGGAAATCCTTCAGATCTTCCAATTAGAGTTTTATGGGTTTTGGCCTCTGGCTGTGTTTATTTTAGAAGCAATTCACAGCATTGAGTCCTTGAACAAGTTACTTAACTCCTCTAAATATTAATCACAAATGATAATAGCTGTATTATCTGAAAGAGTTCCTACTGGAAATAGGTGAAATGATTTATGCAGAGCATTTAATCTAGTTCCAGGCAATAGAAGTTAGTTGCTAAATGTTTATTTCTATAGTAAATTATTAACAAATAGATGACTTTTACTTTATGTATATGTGATGATAGAACCATTAGTATCTGTAGTATTTAGTTTTCTCCTCCCGATTTTGATAACTTTGTGGCACTTTCAAATCTGTCAAAGAACAAACTGCTTAATCACCTAGTAGTTGTTGAGGCAAAGGATAGCATCTATGGGATTTTACTGCCCATTTTAAACATATAAATGTATGAATATATTAAAATAAATTTATGTTTTATTTAAATGTATAACCAAAATTTGGAGAAAAGCTCTAATTAACATACTCTGCCTCACTGTCTAATTGTGAAGTGTCCTTTTTATTTCAAGAACTTGAAAATATGCTTTATCATATAAGAATTTCTGCCTCAGGGGCTGGGCGTTGGCGCTGGAGATAAGGTGCCTGCGCTAGCCTAGGACGGACCTCGATTCGATCCCCTGGTTCCCCATATGGTCCCCCGTGCCTGCCAGGAGCGACTTCTGAGCGAATAGCCAGGAGTAACCCCTGAGCGTCGCCAGGTGTGGCCCAAAGACCAAAAAAAAAAAAAAAAAAAAGAATTTCTGCCTCATCAAATAATTAGAAATTAGCCAGTCTGTGCTGATACATGGATTTTGGTAGATACTTTTTTAAACAAGAGATAATTGAAAACAGCAGTAAAACCCCATATTAGAACCCAATTAAAAAACCAGGCTGGCAACAGAGACTGTGTGAAAAACAAAAGGGTATCAGCAACAGACAATGACCTGGATTGGACAAACTAGTTTGCCTGGAGCCTAGAGTTGGTCTTATGCCAGGAAACTTCAGGGGTAGGGTCTCCTTGTATTTAGGCCAAGGCTTTCCCTTTCTATGTCCCTCATATTTTGGTGGGCCTATGCAAACAATACTTGCCACTCTAACACCGTTTTTGCTGTACTCTTTTGACTCTAATCCTTAAGCAAAACAATCCACTTAAACTTTTGAGGTTAACTTAAACTAATAGGCATGTGGATGGAAATCTAAAAAAGTACTTTTCCTTCAATGTTTAAGGAGTTACGTAAGTCTTATTTCTCCAGATTGTTTTGTGTGATGCTAAGAAATATTATGTACTACTATCTGGGGATTTGAGGGACAAAGTAATTGTACATGGGTTCTGTTTTATTTTTCTTAATATTCTTTGGCTGAAAGTTCAAAGTTAAGACATCAGCAATGGGACTACTGAGAATTCTGTTTATGGGTGATTGTCCTTCCACTGTGACTTTACTTTGTCCTCGTTCTTTGGATCTTTGTCCTCATAATTAAAAATTAAAAAAAAAAGAAATCATTCGGAAAAGGTTTCAAGGCTAAGAAGAAATCATAGAATCAAGAAAGTATTTAAAATTAATTTGGGTTTAAGCAAGGCTGACTAAACATGCTGAAAATGCGAGGTTAAAGCTGTTTGTTGCTTGCTAAGTTTCAGAAATATATGTATTTGTCATTTATGATATATCCGTAATACATTAATAAAGTAGATGAAAACTTGTGGAAGTAAAAAAAAAACCAGACTGGAATTGAAGAAAGAGCAAGCCAGTTAGGTATATGCACACACACACACACACACACACACACACACACACACACACACACACAAATACACACACTGGAGTTATGCAACTATATAGAGGAAAGAAGGTTTGGGTACTCTAGTCCATTTGGAGTAACTTTATGAATCTCAAAAATTCTGGCTATAATCTTGGATGTTAGTTGTTCAACTATAATTGAAGAATATGGATAGAGTTGTGAGCATAGGTAGCAGTATTAGTGACTATTTCATGAACTTGGAGTCAAAAATTCATAAGGCTGTGAGATAGGTTTTTCTTAAAAGTTAGACAAAATAGTTTTATTGAAAGAATCTTAGAAAGATGGAAGGAGAGAAAAGAAGCTTGTCCAGAGTAGAAAAAATCTCAGAGAGAGATACATGCTCAAGAGACAACACAAGCTTAAAAAAGCAAGTCTGTACGCTAGTTTTTAAAAATCACATTGACATTGATTTGTATGGGGGCCCTGAAGATAGTGTAACAGTCCAAACTGTATATTTGCATGCAGGAATCCTGGATTTGATCCCTGCCACTACATGACCCCTATGTACTACCATTTACAACCCTTGAGCACTAACTGAGCTGGGTCTAAATCTCAGAAATTTAGGGTGTGCTCCTTAAAAAGAAACAAAACAAAGAATAATGCATGGGAGTAAAATGCATAAGCAGTATCCTGGATAAAATATGGGATAGAGGGACCAGAGAGATAGCACAGCGGTAGGACATTTGCCTTACATGTGGCCAACTCAGGAGGGACGCAGTTCAATTTTTATCATCCCATATGGTCATCAAGTTTGCCAGGGGCGATTTCTGAGGGAGTAACCTCTTACATCTGCTAGGTGTGGCCCCCAAACCAACCAATCAATATATAAATAAAGTTTAAAAAATGGTTTAACATGGGGCTGGAGAGATAGCATGGAGGTAGGGCATTTGTCTTGCATGCAGAGGGATGGTGGTTTGAATCCAGGCATCCCATATGGTCCCCTGAGCCTGTCGGGAGCGATTTCTGAGCCCAGAAGGAGTAACCCCTGAGCGCTGCTGGGTGTGACTCCTCCCCAAAAAGGTTGTTTAACATATGTAAATCAGTCAATGTAACACACCATATCAACAAAAAAATCATATGTTAATATCAATAGATGCAGAAAAAGTATTCAATAAGGTCCAACACCCATTCTTGATAGGATGGAAATGGAAAGAACTTTTCTCAGTATAGTCAAGACTACCTACCACAAGCCAATGGCAAATATTATTCTCAATGGAGAGAAAGTCAAAGTCTTGCCTCTAAAATCAGGTATAAGACAATGCTGCCCTCTCTCACCACTTCTATTCAACTTAGTGCTGGGAAGTTCTTGCCACAGCGATTAAACAAGAAAACGGTATCAAGGGAATCCAGATAGAAAAGGAAGAAGTCAAATTCTCTCTGTTTGCAGATGACATGATATTATATTTAGAAAACCCTAAGCACTCTACCAAAAGATTTTGGAAACAATAGATTCATATAGCAAAGTGGCAGTTCACAAAATTAACACACAAATATCAATGTCCTATGTACCAATAATGATAGAGAAGAAATGGAAATTAAAGAAGGCAATCTCATTTACATTAGTGCCACACAAATTCAAATATTTTGGAGTCAATTGAAGATGTGAAGGACCTATACAAGGAAAACTACAAAACCCTGCCTTAAGAAATAAATAAAAATTATATATATAAAAACAAAGAAATAAAGAGGACACAAGGAAATGGAAAAACATAATCTGCTGATGGATTGGGAAGATTAACCTTCCTTCCTTCCTTCCTTCCTTCCTTCCTTCCTTCCTTCCTTCCTTCCTTCCTTCCTTCCTTCCGTCTTCTTTTTCTTTTGTACCACACCCGGTGATGCTCAGGGGTTACTCCTGATCATGCATTCAGAAATCACTCCTGGTTCAGGGGAACATATGGGATGTCCGGAATAGAACCGAGGTCTGTACTGAGTCAGTTGCATGCAAGGCAAAGGTCCTACAGCTGCGCTATTGCTCTGAACCCTATGGTATATTTTGTTAATATTTGATTCCTTAAATATTACCAAACAGAACTTCCAGTTCAGTAGTTAAGAGGGCAACACTGAGTATAGCTATTGTGCATATTCGATATCAAATATAAAGATATATATTATTATCTAAAATTATTTTTACACTGATACCTGATTTTACATAGATACAAATATTTATAAGTAAAATAATTTTATCAAAAGAACTTTATTTTTTATTTAATTTTTTATTTTTACTTTTTAGGGGTGTATGTAAAGAAATTTAATCATGATTCTATAAGCAACAGGAAGTAACAAATGATTTTAAGTAAGGACATGGCACAAATAAACCTGCATAATGGTTTAAAGCAAGAGTTTATATATATTTTACAACCTGTTCATGACTATATCTATAAAAAGAATTCCAGCTTCTGTTGAAGAAAATCGCATCTGAAGTTTTAGTTGTAAATCAGTTCACCTTGTTGCCGTTTTCCACTGTGTACATACCAGTCTTCGCTTTTCCACTGTTAATCACATAGGTTATTTCCATTAGTTGGCTACTGTACTTAGTGCCCCAATAAGTATGAATGTGCATAGTTCTTTATTGAATTAATGCTTTTTGCATCTTTCAGGTAAATATGAAGCAGTAGGAAAACCAAGTGGTGTGGTAGCTCTTTCTAAGATTTTAAAGAATCTCTACAATAAATTTGCCACTACTATACACATGAAATGCGAACTACAATAATAAAACTTAATAATCTAACAAAGAATCAGATAGTGGGGTGAGTGGATAAGTATTGAAGAGATGGATACACAGGTTTGTGGGAATATATATGGAAAGTTGTATTTATGAAAATTAGTTTAAGTTTACAAAGCATGGTAAATCATGTATTACATAAAAGAAAAATATGTTTTAAAAAGTTACTGTTTTCAAGAACTTAATGGTGATATGATAAAGTTTAGTGAGGATTTACCATAAATATATCAATACATATTTGTACTACATATTTCAAATTAAAATATTATACCATAGACAATATATGTTTAAATAATTAATTATATTTATTAATATAATAGTAATATACCATGTATTCAATCTACTATATTATTTTGTGCTTTATAATGTGTCTTTTGTTCCATATTATATAGTATATTATGCTTATAGTGTACATTAATAAATATAATTCATTAAAATATAATATAATTGCATAATGATTAATATTGCTTTATACAATCTGCAAAGACAAACAGCTCTTGGTAGGATGGCACAGTTTCATCTATATCAACCAGCCCTTGAATCCCACATATACAAATGTGGGATTTGTATAGATAGAATCACATATACAAAGAGTTTTCAGACTGAAAGGAAACTTATAATTTGTTTGCTAGTTAAAATCAAACAAAACTTTTGCTGTTTTGTTATTTCAATTTAGAAAAAGTGACAACTTCAAGGATAAGTAAAATAAAATATGTATGCAGATTTCTTTTGAAATTCAATTTCAAAATATTTTGAGTAGAAATGTAGAGTTACTGATGATATTCTTCTGAACTGCCCCTTAGAAACAACTAATATTTTGGAACTGTTTGGTAATGGATGTTTCCCTACACTTCTTTTCCATTCTTTTACAGTCAAAATAACACAGTTAAAGTCAGAAATTGGAGATACACTAGAGGCTACAGAGTTTGCCTTTCACACTGCCAACTCTTAGTCCTTCCTCAGTTCAAATATGATTCTACAAGTTCTACCAGGAGTAGGTCCTTAGTATACAGTGAGGAGTATGGCGTAAGCAAAACTTTATTTGCCTTCCCCAATTTAAAATAAAATAGAATGGCCATAAAATAGATATTCATTTCATAGATTCAGTATATGGCATCTCAAATCTAATTGATAATGCAAATTATTATTGTTCAACACATCTCAATTTTATTTGTTTTTTTTAAGTTGAATCACAATGGGAGAGTTATGAAGTTATTTATGATGCAGTTTCAAACATACAATGTTCAATGCCCCAATGCACATTTCCCACCCCAATTTGCTTCCTTCTCCACCCTTTTTCTCTATGGTAGATATTTTTCTTCTCTGTCTGTCTCTGTTTCTGTCTCTGTCTCTTTGTCTCTTTCTCTATCACTATATTTCATCTCATTTTCCTTTTAAACATTGTGATTTGCAATATGTTTACCTGTTTTCATCACCTAGTCCTTGTCCAAAGTGATCATCTCCAACTATTCTTGTCATGCTATTCCCTTCTCTGCCTTAACTTCACTCTTACATTTTTGTGTCAAGCTTTCTACCATAAACCTGCCTTCTTGGTCTTCATCTTTATTGGCTTTGTGTAGTATTACCATACTATTTTTATATTCTACAGATGAGTGTTACCAGTGTGTCTATCCTCTCCCTCTGACTTATTTTACCTTGCAAAAATACTCTCTAATTTAATTTTGTCTTACCTCCATTGTGTAAATGCACCATCGTTTCTATATTTATGCATCTATTCTCAGACATTTGGATTATTTCCAGATTCTGAATATTGTGAATAGTGCAGCAATTTTCACTTCTTAACCTACCTCATTCTAATAATAATCTTCATCTGTTTTTTCATTTTCATATGTCACAATCAGATCCAGCTAAACAATCACCAAAACTTAAAAAATGTCACTGGATTCAATCACCAGAATTCAATATGTTCTCCTGAGCCTGCCAGGAGTGAGTTTTGAGCACAGAGCCAGGAGTAACTATGAATGCCACTGGGTATATAAAATAAAGTAATAATAAAATAAAATAAAAATAAACAATATTTATAATTAAGTTTAAGGCATACATATTTTTCAATTACAATCCCTTCGCTGGTGTCCATTAACTACCACCAATGTCCCTAGTTTTCTTCTTTCCTCCCAGTCTCTCTTTTTGATAGAAACTTCTCCCTAAATATTCCCTACCTAACAGCACCACAGTGGCAAGCTTCCTACTAAGGACTAGTTCTCATGCTCTTTTTATTATTGCCCTTGGACATTTGATATTCCACTATGAAATTCCTTTACATCCCACAAATTAGAGAGATCATTCTGGGTCTATTACTCTCCCTCTGACTGATTTTACTCAATATGATCATCTCCAGATCCACCCAAGTTACTGTCAATTGCATGACTATCTTTTCTTGTAACCACATAGTATTCCATTATGTATATGTGCCACATGTTCTTTATTCAGTTATATTAATGGACATTTGTTTTTTTTTCCATAGCATGGCTATTATCTAAGTCACTTAAGTTATCCAGCTTCAATCCTGGCATCCTATATGGTCCTCTGTGCCTGCCAGGAGCTATTTCTGAGCAGATAGTCAGGAGTAACCCCTGAGTATAGCCAGGTGTGGCCCAAAAACCAAAAAAAAAAAAAATTAGACCAGTGGAAATTCCCACCAGTACTGAATGAGCATACCTTTTCCACCCAATTCTCTCCAAAAGAGGTTGTTGATCTTTTTGTTGAATAACAGTTTCTAAAGTGTGAGGTGAAATCTCATTGTTTTGATTTTCATTTCCTGAATAAATGACAAAGAGCATTTTATATGCTTTTTGGCCATTTTTTATTTCTTTCCAATATATGATAGTGTTGGATTTTTTTTCTTGTAGAATTCAATCAAAGTTTTATACATTTTGACTGATAAACAGTTCATTTTCCCAGTCTGTGGGCTGTCTTTTAGTTCTGGTAATCATTTACTTTTAGATATAATAGCTTCTTGATTTCATATAGTCTCATTGTTTATCTTTGATTCTACTTGGTCTAGAGAATGTCATACTCAGAGGTATCTCTAGCTTCAATGTTATAAAAATACTACCTACATTTTCCTCTAAGTAATTTGCGTGTTCAGGTTTGATCTAAACCTTTAATTCATTTTGATTTGACTTTTGCTCATCACATTAAAAACAGGTCTAGTTTTTGCATGTGGCAAACCTGTTTTCCCAATGTCAATTGTTAAAGAAGCTTTCCTTGATTTACTTAATTTTTTTTACTCTTTATTAGAGATTTACAGATCAGAATTGAAGAATCAGCTGAGGGTTTCTCTCTGAGTCTTCTAATAAGTTCCATGGATCTGAGGACCTTTCTTTACATCAATACCATGCTATTATACCTAGTATGTCTTTATAGTACAGTTTGAAGTTAGAGAAAATGATGCTTTTCATCTTTTTCTGCACAGAATTGCCTTCTCTTCAGAGAATTTATTGTTCTACATACATTTCAGGAGCACTTGATAATCTTAAAAATGCCATTGATATCCTTATAAGGACATTATTGAATCTATATGCTTTGGATAGTATTAACATTTAATAATATTAATTCTTTCAATCCATGAACAAGTAATGTGTTTTCATTTCCTATTGTCCTCTTTAATTTCTTGAAATAGTGTTTTTCAGTTTCCTTCATATACCTTATTTTCTGGGATATAAGATGACTTTTGAAACGAAACAAGTCAACCGAAAATCGGGGGTCGTCTTATATGCCGAGCATATCCCGAAAAGCGTCTCGATATCCCACTAAACGAAAATCGTCTAGATATTGCCACTAAACGAATTTACCAACTCGATCCTGCACCAATCACTGCAAGGCTGCTCAGACCGCCTCTCTAACTCAGCCAATCCAAGCAGGCTTTTGATGCATGCAAATTAGACAATGTTCTGTACCCGAATCTACACTGTCAAAAGCCTGCTCAGATTGGACAGAGTCAGAGAGGAAGTCTGTTACAGCATACCTTTTGAACCTTTGCTTGTTGTGATTGGCTCACTGTGTTACATACAGTTGCAGCACAGGAACATTCTGTCTTATACAGTAAATATAGGCCTAAACCTATGTTTTAACTCTAAAATTAGGAGATCATCTTATACACCTGCTCATCTTACATGCCGGAAAATATGGTAATTCTTTCACCTCTTTGGTTAGGCTGTTTCCTAGGATTTGATTTTCTGAGATACAATTGTGAATGAGATAGATTTTTTTAATCTATCTTCAATTTCATTATTTGCATATATATAAGCCATGGACTTTTATTTATTAATTTTGTAGTCTACCACTTAACTGTACAAGCCTATTGAGCCTCAGGTTTGATTTTGTGTCTTTGGAATTTTCTATACATAGTAACATGTCATCTACAAATAGAGTTTAATTTATTTTCCTTTCTGGATGTTCTTAATATCTTGTTATTACTTGTGCTTCTGAGGCTTTACAGGAGGTCTAAGCAGGACTGGCTGCTCCCAATTTTAGGCTGGGATCCTGACCTTGAAATGAAGTAGCATGGTTCAGAGTATCACTTACTATAGTTACTAAAGATTTGCATGCTTTTCAATTAGAATTAATTAAAGTGAAAAATTAATATTTTCACTTTTTTTACTAAGTGACAAAGGCTTTTCCAGTCTTTTCCATTGGAATCCTTATTTTAAAATAATTGAAAATTATAGTAAATTTATATAATATTAATCTCAATAAAATTGATATTAGTTATAAAATAGTATTAAAATTTAATTATATGAAGTGTTAAGCTGACAAATGGTTTAATTTACATGTTTTGTATATAAAAATATACAAACATTTGCTTTTTTCTGAAGGCTTTATATATATTTATGTAATATTTTTCAAATGATGTGAACTTACATGCATATTATTTCTTATAAATTTAAATAGGGTATGTAACTTGTTCCAAGACTATATTAGACATTTCATATCACTTTCGACAATATAGCAATATTCATAACCCAGTACTACCACCTGCTGTTTGAAACAGAAAACTCAATTCTAATATCAACTTAAAATTAAATAAAATGGTAATGCAACATTTGGTTTAAATCATAACTTATTCTGATTATAAATACTAATTATATGAGTATATCTTAGGCTATCTTATAGTATAACACATATTATTAGGGTATAGATATTATATTTATCTCCATATTTTAAGAAAATTTTGAGCTTATTTTTAAGAATATTCTGAGGGCCCGGGAGATAGCATGGAGGTAAGGCATTTGCCTTTCATGCAAAAGGTCATCAGTTCAAATCCCGGTGCCCCATATGGTCCCCTGTGCCTGCCAGGAGCAATTTCTGATCATGGAGCCAGGAGTAACCCCTGTGCACTGCCGGGTGTGACCCAAAAACCAAAAAAAAAAAAAAAAAAAGAAAAAAGAATATTCTGAGCTTATTGTAAATATTGGCATTATATAAAAAGAAAATTAAAGACAAAAAGGAAAATCAAAATACATTTTTACCACATCAACTTTTTTATTCATATTCATTTCATAGGCTATGGATATGTTTTGTTCTCTACAAATAAATTCTTAGTAACAGGCATATTAATAAAAAAACAAAAAGTCTTTTTTTATTTAAGACCACATTGAATTTGAATTTTGTTCCTTCCACATCTTAGATTTAATTTTGTTTTTGAGTGTATTGCAATGTGCTAGGTTAAATTAACTTAATTGATTTAAATTGTAATTTCTTGAGTCCTCCATCTGTATCCTTAGCAACACTGTCTAACACTATCACTAAAATTCAAAATTCCAAAAATTCTAATGAGATTCAGCACATTGACAGATGTCTATGATATTAATGAAGGCATTGAAAAGCTAATCTTCTAAATAAATGTCAAGCATACAGCTTAGTTTAGATTTTCAGTCAACGTGTTTGAAAATTAGAGTATACAAGTCTTACAGTTTTATCTTAATTTATCTGGGAATTATTTTTAAACAAGAAAATTGAGAGTTTAAATCAGGAAAACACAATTTCATGAGTATGCTTGAATTTATGTAATGATATAAGGTCATTTTTGGGAAAGAAGTGCTATTTTCTCTTTATGGACACTTGCCAACTGATTTTATTTTTTGTTTATTGGACCAAACCACTAGGTGTTCAGGGCTTAATTTTGTCCCTTCACTCAGGGATCATTCCTGTCAAGTGCAAAGCATGTACCTTACCCTCTCTATTCTCTCCAGCCAGTCTTCACCTAGTTTTAATAATGAACTGTTTTTATCATTTAACTTAATAAAAAATAGATTTGGGGGGCTGGAGCAGTGGTGCACAGGTAAGGCATTTGACTTAGGTTGGACCACGGTTTGATCCCCCAGCGTCCCAAATAGTCCTCCAAACCAGGAGCGATTTCTCAGCGCATAGCCAGGAGTAATCCCTGAGCGTCAACGGATGTGGCTGAAATTAAAAAAAAAATTTGGAAAAAAAACTCATGAATACTTAAATAAATTATATTGTAAGATGATCACTATAAATTATTAGTAAAAATTCAATTAAGTAAGAAAATGAATGTTTTTACCATAAAACTGTTGATGCAACATAGAATTATTAAACATAAAAAATAATATTTCAATGACAAATAAATAAGCATAGAGATGGCAAGACCTGGGGTGCTGGTGGGGCAGTTGGGGAGATTATTTGGCAGGAAAAAAGTTCCTTATGTGGGAATTCTAACTGATGCAGATGTATACAATGATAAAAACACAAAATCATTCTTTGGACTCTACCCTAGCAATAATTGCTTGAGTAAAACTCATCAACTAACTTGTAAGTAGCAAGTAGACTGAGGAGTTTAACGTTGTTTCAATGATATTGTTTAATTATAAATGAGACACAGTATTTTCAAATTGGAGAAATTGATAGTACCACTTATAGAATGCCTTCTCAAATACAGATAGGATGGGTGAAGATGAGAGATGGGGAAGACATTGGTGGTGGGAATGTTGCACTGGTAAAGGGGGGGTGTTCTTTTCTTTAACTAAAACTCAACCATAAACATGTTTGTAATTATGGTGCTTAAATAAATATATTATGAAAAGTCAAAAAAGTTACATTTAAAAGGTGAAAAAAGGGTAAGAGTAATAGTACAGCATACAGTACACATGCCATGCACACAGTCAACCAAGGTTCTATTCTTGACATGCTCCACTGAGCACTGCAAGGATCAATTTCTGAGTGAAGAACCAAGATATAATCTCTGAGCACCACCAGGTATGGCCTAATAAAAAATAAATAATAAAAGAAAAAAAATGAAAAGAAAAAGGTGGCCAAAAAAATAAAGTAGGAGAGGACAAGAAGCAAAAGGAAGAAGAATAAAATTAGACTGAAAAAAGGTATTACCTACTCTAAAATAAATTTACAGCAAGATCTTCTCATTCCCAGCTGTTCTATAATCTTAATAAATTCAATATAAAATATTAAATGAACATAATTAAATAGGAAAAGAATAATAAAATGAAGAGCTAGTTTTGGAATAAATCTCACTTCAAATTAATATAGTGCCTGTACTATTGGTTCTCTAAATACAAGAAACAGGTATGTTCTTGAAGATTATTATTTATCCCATTCCTATCTCCAAAAGAGAAATGCTTGTATAGTAAATAAATAATTTATAACCTCCATTTCATGCTATATTCAGTTCTTATTTTCATATTTTACATTTGTTCTAATGACTTCATAATATCTTTCAACTGAGAATGTTAGGAAAACAAATATATAATTTTCAACACAAACATAATTCTAAAGAAAGGAAGACTATGATGTGTAAAAGAAAAAGGTAAAATTTCAGCATAATAACAAAACATCATTGATCCCTCTTTGCTGGTAAAAGCTGAGAAATGGCTTGTATTGAACTTGCATTATTTTTATTCTGTGGGCATTGAAAACTCACTGGCACAATTTCAATATCATTGTCCTTAAACAGATGTCAAATTGTTAGAATGCAAAAATAATAACAGGTAGAGTACACTATTATTCTTAAAACAAATTTATAGTTTCAACATAATCTAATATTTTGCAGTATGTACTGTCGAATTTAAAAGGACAGAACTAGAAAGATTGAACAGCTGATAGTGTATTTGCTTTGCACATACACAGACCCAAATTTGATCCCTAGCACTACATATAGTCCAATGAGAACTTCTAAGTATGGCCCATAAACAGAGAGCCAGTAACAAATTTTGGGTACAACTGGTTGTGGCCCCAAAACAAAAGAAAAGCTGAAAGTACCAGAAGTATACCTGATGGACATCATCTATATCATTAGATGTAGCTATCAGAAGAGATACATAGAAGGGGCCATAATACTGGAAAAGTATTTTCTTGGGACAAACATGTGACAAAAATTCTCAGAATTGTCTCTCATTTCATTTTATTTTTGGGAAGATGTGAATTTTTATTATATTAGGTAACGTATTAAAAATAAAACCCCCAAATACTATCATGTTTTCAGAATAATATCATTTTAAATAGATGTTTTAGGACTGACAACAAATAAGCATATTTCTATACATTCTACTTAATTTCTGTACACTCTACTAATCTAAAAATTTCTTCTTCTGTGCTCTGTTCTAGAAAAATTTCAGTTTGAAATTTTGCATTAAAGCCCCAAATACATTTTGAGTTCAACTTTATGATTCAAAGTATAAATTAAAATGTATAGATTTTATGTTGTATTTTGTATGTATGTAGCTAATTAAGTTCATTAATACTTGTTGAAATACTAGTGTATATTTTTAAATTACTTTTACTTATCTCTTTACATTTACTTTATCTTTACCTTCACTCATCTCTAGTTGGGGCCAAAGCAATAGTACAGTGGGAAAAGAAATTCCCTTTGATACAGCAGATCCAGGTTTGATCCCTGGCACCTCATAGAGACCCTTATCCTTAAGGATAAAACCAAGAATAAACCATAAGTATTACTGGGTATGGCCCAAAATAAACAAATAAAATATCTCTTTTATACGTATGCTTACATATATTTCTAAATTTTCTATTTGGGGCAAATCTAACACTTTACTTCCTCTATTATCTTTTCACTTCCTTTACTGTGTTTTGAGAGCTAAAAATGCCAGAAATGATGGGTTCTAACTTGGGATGTGTTGATATTTGCTCAGTTGCACTAAGGTTGTCACTGGCAATTTCTTACATTTTACATGTTCAAAATCGTGCAGGGGCACTAGCACAGTACATATTAAGAGTATTCCCTATCCTTAAGTTATGTTTTTCATATACAGAATGTCCATTTTGAATTATGCCCTTTTGCAAAACTCTACATAGTTCATTCTTAATCCTTCACTCTCACACCCCAACCATCAGTAACCCACATCACTCTTTTCACCTTCAGTACTGCATAATCCTAATCACAGACCAAAGTCTTGCATTGGATCTAACAAACCCCAACTATTTCAAAATACATAACATGGATACATATGTCTTTTGAATATTTTATGTGTTTTTTTCTCTGACAGCTATAAGTCTTACTAAATAGTCTCTTATACAGTGAAGATTCTAACCACTTTTTATCTTTTCTTCTCTTTGTGAGCTGTTCAATAAGGAATTTTGG
>PVKC010022966.1:0-18501 GCA_004027635.1 Crocidura indochinensis
TGGCTGTGCTCTGGGCTTGCTTATGACTCTTGGTTAAGCGATCACTTCTGGCTGGGATTAGGTAACCATATGAGGTACAGAAAACAGAAAATAGGTTGGCTGCATGCAAGAGAAGAACCCTGCCTATTGTACTAACTCTCAGACCCCTATGTTTTTAGTTTTTAAAATAAATATTTCAATATTTATTTTTCAATAAAATAAAATTTTTAATAAATTTAAAAGAAAATGGAAAAACTTGAATCTAAATTTTTCTATATTAATAATCATGCAAGATGACAGGAAATGATTATTTGACCCCAAATCTATATGCATATTTTATTGTATTTGCATATTCCAGGTAAACTGTTAATTTCCATGTGCTGTCAAGAGACAAATTCTTAGTTATAACTCTAATTTGAAGATACATTTTGAGGCAGTTTGCTGATGGGGTACCAATCAATTCAAAATCAGCCCAAAGAAAAAAGATCCCGAAGAGTAAAACACATTGGAAACCTAATCTCATAAAGTTTCAATACCAAATAAGAATGTTATATAAGTGTTTTAAACAGTCTATTAAATTAATCCACATGCATAAGAATACTTACTAAAATGACTTATGCTTTGTAAGTGTGTGTTATGGTTTCTCTAATCTATAATTTTTAAAATCATTATGCACAATTCCTTGTTGTGAAATGCTATCTATTATTATTTACTTAAAACTAATAAATTGATTTAAGGTTATTATAATTATAAGATTGATTTAATAGTTATAAAATATTTATAGATGTTTGGGAAAAACAATAGCGATGAGGGTACATGGTATTCACTGAGCAACTCTGGTTTTCATTCCTAGCAACCCACATTTTTCTGAGTATATCCAAATGTGGCCCTGTTCTATCTAAACATTGTTGCTATCTGTACTATCTGAGCATTGACATAGGTTATCTGGAGGTCCCCAAATACTGGTGAGGTGACGCTGACAGATCCTGTCAGGGCCTGAGCAAGACCATATCCTAAGACTCTAGTATAGAGCCATCAAGTTAGTTAGCTGATCACCAAGAATGTTCCCCAGATAAATCTGATCACCACTTGAGAGTCTCCCAAGTAAATATTTAGACAAAAGCAATTGTTGCAATAAAATATATAAAAAAGTGACAAAAATACTTCCAAAAATAAAGAAAATATAAAAAGCAAGGAAATTAAAGAATATTGTGAATAAAGAAGTGAAGATTCTCATACTAAAGTAAATTATTATACACGTCATTGTTTTGTATTATTTTATTTATGATTTGAATACCGTTAATGGCTTTTCTCAATGCTTTCTCCTTGATCTGCAACCAGGAATTACTCCTGTTAGGGCTTAGAGAATTATATGAAGGAATGGGGATTGAAACTGGACTGGCCATGTAAAAAAAATCCTTATCTGTTGTATTATTACAGTGACTCCAACACTATTTTTTGTTATTGTATTTTAGTATTTTGTAAAGAAAATCTTCCATGAATTACTCTCTCTACTTATAGTTCTACTGTTAGATTTTCATTTCTGATACTTCTGTTTACCATACATGTGGCTTTTCCTTGGCAACTAATTTCCCTAATTTTAGAACACTGTCTGGTTACCTAACAAGACAACTCAAGTTCGATGTTACTCACCTGGATATAGAAACATAATCCATAGTTAAAATGTAGGGTCACATGGGACTTATCCTATACCTTTAGATAGGCATCACAAGTCCAAGTTGTATTTTTGGCAGAATACCTATAAATTAGAGGTTCCAATAACCTCTTTCAGGGTTCAGTTCATTTGTCTGAGCTTCTCAGAGAACTTAGAAAAGTTGTAAATGTAGTGAAATATTATAAAATATATAACTCATGAAGAGCACAGTGGGACAGTTTTATAAAAGCATAGGGACATAGGGAAGAGAGACGTTTCCACTTTCTGTTTGGGTTTTCCATTATACCAGAACCTTCATATATTCCCCACTCCAAAACTACCTAAGCCACACATGTTTTTTGAAGGATGCTTCATTAAGTAGACATGATTGGATAAAACATTGACTGCTCTACTGATATATTCAATATTCAGCTTCTCTCTTCTCACAAAGTGCCCAAGGTGGTGCTGCAAGTTCAACCCTCTTTATGGTTAGTCTCCCTAGAAATCAATCACCATTATTAGATGTTTAGGATGAAACTCTGCTTAGATCTGCCTGCTAACACTGGAAAATGTTAGCTAACACTAGAAAATGTTATGGAAAATTAAATGCATCTTTATGTAAGTCATTAGCATCAGAGAGATCTGACAAACACAAATTTTTTCCTCTCATAGATGAATACAAAGAAGAGTTCAGTCAGAGTTAAACTGTATTTCTGTAAGCTTCCAGTCAGGAAAACAGCAAATATTCAGTGATATTTCCTTCACTACTCAAAGGTATTTGATTCTCCCAAGATATATTTCCATAGCTTTAATATCAAGTAACTTGAAGAAAAAAAATCAACTTTCTTTGACAATATTGATAGAGAAATAAGTAATTTCTCATTGTAGATAGCTTCAAGACTCTTGACACAAAGGGAATTTTGTGATTCACTGCCAAGAAGAACCCCTGGATTTAATATTATTTCCTGAATTTCCAGTAGTTGCAGATGTTCCCAGTTTTATTGATTCTATTTTAATAGCATTAAGAGTCTATAAAATTTTTCTCTGCGATCATTTTACTGTTTTATGATTGAAATTATTTGTAATTCAACTTTCACTTTAGTAAACATACCACTGAGACTGGAGGCACTAGCAGTCAATATCTCGATTATCAAGCACAGTAAATGCTCCTTCATGAGTTTTGCAAGAACAAAATGAGATCATGTGCAATAAATCAAGAAATAGGTCCTACTAGACTTGGTAAATTCAAACACAAAAGAGAATTTACAATGATTTTTCTAGATAACCTGCACTTTTTGTTAATCAATTTTGAGAACAATAAAAATGAACACGAATGTGGAAACTCTGGTAAATTAACATTTGGTTTTAAAAACCTACATTAAAAACTTCATACTGTGAAAAATCATATAATAATGAAAAGATGATATTTAGAAAGATGAATTCACATCTCACTTTATAATAAACTACATCAAAAGTAGTAAGATTCTCAATACCAGAGCAGTAATATTCTAAAATTCATCTCAAGTTCTTCTTTGCAAACTACCTAGGAGAGATATTTCGTAGTACAATGTAGTCATTTTTCAATGAGTTCTTTCCATGAACTCAAATAAAGTCTTATTTATTACCTTATTATTGCCTGTTTGGCCTGAAGCAACCTCCAAGAGAACAATTTCATCTTATTTTTTTATCGTGTTCATAGAGATAATAAAAATCTCTTTTTACGTCATGCAAGTTGCAGAGACTTGCAGGTTTCTGGCCTGAACAAAATTAGGTTTAGCCTAATGTGAGTTATAAGCTAAAAAGTCACCATTACAACTGACATTATGACTCAGGAAGCTCTAATCAAGTATCAGCTTCTTTGCTGATATATTATTTAGTGCTCATATTGAATTCTTTTAATTGTACTTATATTCACCATTATTTTCTAATAACCATTGTCAAGATCTTATTTATTTTTGTCTTTATTATTGACCATCTTCTCTAAGGCAAGGTTAGCTTACTCTTCATTAATACTAAAATTGTGGAATCTCCTACAATTACTGACATTGAAATACTAAAAATAGTACCAAGAAGGCTTGTAAAAACTTGAGCTACAAAAATTTTTTTAATAAAAACCAACACCTTTAGGGGTTAGAGAGATAGCGTGGAGGTAAGGCGTTTGCCTTTCATGCAGAAGGACAGTGGTTCGAATCCCAGCATCCCATATGGTCCCCCTTGCTTGCCAGGGACAATTTTCTAAGCATGAAGCCAGGAGTAACCCCTGAGCGCTGCCAGGTGTGACCGAAAACCAAAAACTGAAAACCAACACTTTTAATATGCATTATAGTGATTACAGGACTTTGAAAAAATGAATCACAATTTAATTTTAGACACTATCCTTTAAATTGTTTATTTAAATATATGTTATTTCGGGGGCCGGGCGGTGGCGCTGGAGATAAGGTGCCTTTGCTAACCTAGAACGAACCGCGGTTCAATCCCCCGGTTCCCCATATGGTCTCCCGTGCCTGCCAGGAGCGACTTCTGAGCGAATAGCCAGGAGTAACCCCTGAGCGTCACCGGGTGTGGCCCAAAAACCAAAAACCAAAAAAAAAAAAAAAGTGTTATTTCAAGGCTTTGGCATAAAAGGAGAAAATCTGGCACTACATGATAATGAGATTTTGTGTAAAGCATATGCATTTCATACATACTAAGGTAGTCACTCTTTTTTTCTCCTTCCATGTATACAAATGAAATATTTTAGTATTTTGTATTTCTTCCAATTTAATTTAGAGTTTTTTTCAGTTGTAGAATGAGAGATTTATGTTTCATTTATATAAATAGTAAATTATATTAATCAGTGCATCCCCAGCTACTGGAAAGATCCTCCACATAAAAAAAATTATGAAAATATCTTTTGAATCGTGTGATATACTACTTTCCTTAGTTTTCTGATCTATTTATTTGATAATCTCAGTTTTATCAGTATAGTCTGGATCTATGTTTATACATAGATCTATGTATATACATATACATTTGGTAGTTTTTATATTCTTGTTTTTTTAAAAAAAAGTGAATTCTCAGGTTTGGGAAATCAGGCAACGCTCTTGCCTTGATCATATCCAATAAAGTTCAATCTCCAGAGTACTGTAAGAAGTGACCTCTAACTGCAGAGCTGGGAGTAAACACTGAACACAGTGGGTGAAGACCAAAACAACAAAAGATAAAGGAAAAATAGGAGTGTATCTTTGGGACTCACTTATAAAATTTTGTAAGGAAAGAACATGATATATAAGAAAAAAATAATAATATGCACCTGAATAAAGGTTCAGAGACAACACTTTCTAGAATTTGTCTTTCCAAAATTCTCAGATGGCAAGTTTGAGGAATTCAAACTTTACCTCTTGATTAATTGCATGTCCCTGAAGATATATTTAAATTCACCCTTAGCTGCTATTACAGTCATTAGAAAGAAATTTTAATTCCCAAGCCATTAGATAATGGGCTATGGGTCACTTAAAGGTACTAGTGAGAGTAGAAGCTTGGCATTAGAATATTTAGTCACAGATGGTAAATGGAATTTGTACTGTCTGATGCATCCTAGATAGAGAGATTAAATCTTTCTCACACATTTGTCTCAACATCATTTTAACTGTTATTTTTTTCATTGTTCTACAAAATTCATTTTGTTTTGTAGGATTTTTAAGTTTGAGCTTCTGAAAAGATTGATATTTTCTCATTTTCTGGGGAGGGAAAGTGATAGATTGTCTTTGTAAATGAAGTCTCATGCTGTTATTGTCTACAGTTCGTACTAGTCATGTTAGATTAAACAGCATTCTGTTATGGGTTCCTTATTAATTATGATGCTTCCTGCTGCCATGCTGATTCTTTTTTTTTCCTGATGGCACTTTACTCTGGAAAAGCACAGCTTCCTTCAAAGAAGCCCATCACAATGCAACCAGCTCATTAACTTCAGCCTTCCTCCCAGATTTCTATGACAAACTGAAGAACCTTCTCTAACTAACTTGAGAGAAAGATAATAAAGTTTTATTTGCCTTTCTTGGCATTTCAAGGACAGTTTATCATGCTCTTCTTTCCTAGAAAGAATTCTGAACTAGAGGGACTCAAAATTTTATTTTTCAGTATCATAGATATCACAATATAGGAAACAAAAAAGCTACTGTAAATGATAATCATTAAACTATTTTGTCTCATATTTTGAGTGGAAATGTGGGCACAATTTGCTTTCTTTTTTTTTTTGGTTTTTGGGTCACACTAAGCAATGCTCAGAGTGTGTGCTCAGAAATTGCTCCTGGTTGGCTTGGGGGAATTGAGGGACCATCTAGGATGCTGCAAATCAAACCACTGTCAACCCTGGGTTGGCAGCCTGCAAGTCAAATGCCCTATCGCTGGGCTATTTCTCTGGCCACAGAACAAATAATGTTCTTAGCTGTACTCCAGTAACTGACTTTTCAGAATGCATTTCATTGTTTTTTTCCTTAATTTTGTTTGCTAACAAGCAAGAACATAATCACATCACAAAATCATCACGAAGCATATCAAAATATGTATTTTTAGGTTTCCGAAATTCCATTATTATACATAATTTCCTTTGTTTTATCTCCTGGTTTTATAGCATTATAAATATATCTGGGAGAGGATATATAGATGATTTAGTAAACATATTGGTATAATATGAAAAAACATATTATCTTGCAACAGAAAAATCAATCACAAATATATGTTTATTTTGATACAAATTTGATGTGGGTTAGCAGATACCTTTGTCCATCACAGTCATTTAGGAATTGAGTTTTACATTGAATCATTTCTTCCTGAGTCTCCATGAGTGCTAACACAGGAGAAGGAAAGTTGGATTGACTATAATTTAAATTTCTCATAATCAGTCAATGTGAGTCACACGAATTTGCCTACCTTCCAGATAGTGGCAATACAATTCTATCTAAAGGGACAAGAGAATACTTGAGGAATAGCGTTAGTGAGTTATCGCATACTACGGTAAACCAGTTCATTATATCAATTTCAATTGTTGGTTATTTGAACTTGGGGCTAGAAATTTGTATGTGAAATGTGAAAGAATGATTCTTTGGAGCATTTAAAAAAATTAAGGAGACAAATATGAAAGAAATATTTTGAAAATTCTCTCTACTTGTGACAAGCAAATCAATCTGAAGTAATGCTCCAGTTCATCTGCTTTTGTTGTTTTTCATTAAATATAATAATTATCAACATAGATAATATTTCTGTATCAATATATATTGTACTCATATATATTGTAATAAATTTACAATTTAACAAATAAAATGCCTTTAAGAAGACGTCTTAAAACCTTTTTATTAGAGGAAACTATAAATTGTTAACCAGAAAATAGTGGAAAAAACTGACTTCAGACAGTTTGAATTCCTTAAGAAACGTGGCTATAGGGGCCCGGGAGATAGCATGGAGGTAAGGCCTTTCATGCAAAAGGTCATCGGTTCGAATCCCGGTGCCCCATATGGTCCCCCGTGCCTGCCAGGAGCAATTTCTGAGCATGGAGCCAGGAGTAACCCCTGAGCACTGCCGGGAGTGACCCCCCCCAAAAAAAAAGAAAAAAAGAAACGTGGCTATCTTTCATATATTGACATTAACTAACCATTTTGTTATAGGCCATAAACAGACTGAGAAATAAATGACCTCTTTTTAGTTACTTTCTTGTTTCTATTTTTGAGGGGTCAATTTGCTCATGACCTATACTGACCACTGTGTTTGATGGTTCTTTTATGCAGTGATTGTGGAGCATATGGTACAGGAATTGAACCATTGTTGGCTGTATATAAGCATATTAAGACAAGTGCAATTGCTATTGCCCCCAAGAACCCAAGTTGAATCCTTGCCTAACCACTTTTTATGATCAACTAGATATTAGCAAATAGGCATAGCTTTAAGCTTTAGTTTAATTCTGTCTTTGTAACTATTTCTTCTTATACTACCACTTTCAAAATTAGAAAGAATATTTTAACCCATAAGGATATAGCTTTTGGGTTATGGGTTAACACATATCAAGACAGCCTATACTCAAAGTCTTAGTATTTCTTCCTGATAAGGTCATATTTATATTTTTTTATTTAGGATATTATTTTTATTTTATTTTTTAATTTTTCCTTTTTTATTATTGTCTAGCATTTTATATATTAAAAAAGATCCTTCACCAGTGCAACATTCCCATCACCAATGTCCTAAGTGTCCTTCCTCCCCATCCCACACTGGCCTATACTCTAGGCAGGCCTTCTACTTCCCTCATTCAGTCACATTTTGTTATGATGGTTCTCAGTGTAATTATTTCTTTTAAAAACATGTTGAAGGAAAAAACCTTATCTGATAGCTCCTGAAATAATATAACACAAATAGGAGGTCTCTTGCCAATATTTATTTTTAAAAAATTAATATCTATTTTTGAAAGGAAGCAATATAGAAAATGAAATTAAATTATAAAAACAGAGAATATATGGATAGTATATTAATGAGAATAATTGAGTCCCAGGTGATTTGGCTTTATACAAATCATGCTTGTGCTGTATACAAATCATGCTCTTTCATTAAGAATAGAGTTGATATTTGAAGCACTACACCTCCTGCAAAATTTTCCCGTCTATCTCTACATTTAAAATACAGTTTTACAAAAGTAACATGTAACTTTCCTAAATTCTACAAAACCTTGGGACTGTGCTCTATGGTAGGTTTGTAGATGATTATAAATCAAGTATGAAGAAGTTTTGGATTTGAGATGTCTGTGGTACACACATTGTGAAAAATAAGTATGTGCTTTAGATATACTTTTCTGTAGCCCATGATATATGTTTTAGAAGGAGATATAGATTTGGGAAGCATCAATATAGAAAAGGTAACCAAGGTCAAGATGATAAGTGAAATCCCACATCACACAGTCCTTACACTACATGTTTTAAATTTTATTGAACATAAAGTACATTGAGGTCAGAGTAGACGGTATATTTTGATCTAATTTAACAATGGAATACAGTGACAGTTTTTGTAGGAATTGGACATTTTGCTATGGAACTTATCATTTATCACTTCGACAAATAAATGGAAGCCTATAAAGAGTTTCAAGCAAGAAATAGAATGCCATTTCTACTTTTATTAAGATCACTCTTGTGGAAGAGAAGAAGATGAATTATAAGTGGAAATGAATGATGTTGAAGATACAAATTGATTATTTCGATTCTTTAAACGAATTAATGAGAACCCAAATTAAGGCAACATAAATTAGAATTAGAATGAGGAGAAAATTGTGAGGAGACTTTGGATAATCTTACATTACTAAAGGTATTTGAGAGATGAAGGCAAGAATTTCAATGTAAAGGTTTTTACTAGAATAATTTAGAGAGTGGTAAGAATTCAATTGTGAAGCAGTATGAATCAATAATTAATTTGAAGGCACATTCCTGTTTTGAGCAGAATTGATAAGATGATCTGAAACCAATAAATATATTTCCAACTGATTTGTTCAAAAATGTATCAACATGTGGGCCATGGACAGAGCCTGACATGTATTTCAAAGTGAAAAAAAATGAAACCTACTTTTCAAATGATAGGTAAAAATCAAGGCAGTGAGAAGATTTAATGAGAAAAAGGGTCAGAGTGATAGTACAGCAGGTAGGACTTGCCTGGCATGAAGTCAAACCCTGTTCAATTCAATTACCCTATATGGACACCAGAGACCCAGAAGAAGTAACCTCTGAACACAGATCCTGGAGAAAACCCTGGAAATTGCCTGGCCCAATATAAAATTTTTAAAAAGAATGTAAAAATTATCAATGTGATAGAAATAAAAGTCGTGTTTTCCCAAAGGAAAAAATATCAAATAGGCAATAGTGATTCTGAATGAGACATATTCTGAAAATTACTTGAAAAGCAAGATTAGCTTCTAAAATAATTTTCTTTAAAATAACAATAGAAGTATCAAGCATCATTCATTTATGTATTATAGATTTTTTAAATGTTAACTAATTCAGCAATCAATGAAAAAGACTATACTTCTATAAGTTATGAGACTTTTCATAACATTCTTAGATTTTTCTTCAAACTTGAAATCCTTTTGAAATTGCTTTTGTTTTGTTTGTTTGATTATTTTTGGGCCTCAGAGGCAGTATTCAGGGGTTACTGCTGGCTTTGCACTCAGAAATCGCTCCTGACATGCATCCATAGCTCCCTCCTTTACCCTCGGTAATGCTAGTGCAACTGTTCCCTACTTGTACAGCTTGTTGTATTCTGTTGTCGCTTACTTTGAATTTAGTGTCAAGTGTAATCATTTTTACTTCTACCAAATGAACATATGACTGTCTTGTCTTGATGCCATCCATTTATCCCCCTCAAATTACGAGGCTGATCCAGGTGGTTCCAGTAATGTGGTTCTGTTACAGATATAAGAAAAGGTATGGAGGAATAAAACAAAACAAGACAAAACAACAACAACAAAAGAGAAAAACTAGGAGGAGTCTATTTAGGTGTTATAAATATCCATTTAGAAGAAGAAAGGGAAAAAAGAAAAAGGTAGCAACAAAACATACAAAAATATGAAAAGCAATAAGGCAGTAGCAACAAAAATACAAAATGAATAAAAAAAGAATAAACCAAAACCATCAACTATAAAGAAAAAATAATCAGACCAGCAACTACTTAGGGAGGACAACACTTGTGGTGGGAATTCCCCTCATTCATTGTCACTATATGTCTTAAATATTACTGTGAAAGATTTGTAATTCGCTTTGACCACAATAAAAATTAAAAAAAAAGAAATTGCTCCTGGCAGGCTCCGAGAACCATATTGGATGTCAGTGATAGAACCTGGGTCTGTCCTTGGTTGGCTGCAGGCAAGGCAAATATCCTACCATAATAAATTTTGCACCTGAAATTACTTTCTTTCCTCCTCCCCACCAGATGTTACATAGCTCAGCCATGTACTTATAAACCTCTGAATTGCATCTTTATACTTAGAACTCATCATTTTAATCATTGACTATTTTTATTTTACTTTCCTAATAAAATGTAAGTTCTTAAAAAAAAACACAAATTCCTGTATTTCTGAAAAAACACATCTTGCTAGGCTTAGAAGAATTTTTATTTTGTTTTGTTTTGTTGTCACATCAGGGGTTACTCAGGGGTTTTCTGGGCTCTGGCTCTGCACTCAAAAGTCTCTCCTGGCAGGCATCTGGGACCATATGGGGTGCTGGGATTTAAACCACAGTAAGTCCAGGATTGGCTGCGTGCAAGGCAAATGCCCTACTGCTGATCTTCTCTCTGGCCCCATGGCTAGCTTAATTTTTATAGAATAGACCATCAAAATATCCAATATTCACTATTCTAAGTATTGTTTCTAAAGCCAATCAAGCAGAGAAACTATTTTTTTCTGTTATTTTTTTATATTTTTCCTTTGGACCATTTTTCTCCCTATTTTTTTCCCACTGCTAATGATAGACAACACTAGTATTTATCCTTAGGTCACTTAATAAGTTGATCACACTTTTTTGAGTCCTACAGGAAATTGGCTGGAGCAAATCCTAGCAATATTAACTTTCACAAGATCAATAATTGAATTACAATTTCATATATAAAGCTCTCTATTATTATGTAGGTAAGAACAACAAGCAACACTTTAGTTATTTTATGTTTTCTAGTATATTATATGTACAAAAGACAAAAAACAAGGAGCCAGAATTAAATACCTTCTAGAGCTTTCCTTCCTATGTCTGCACACCTGGACAAACACAATCATATCCTCAATTCTTCTTCTACATAGTTAGAACATATGTTACTCTTTGGAAAATTTTTTTCTTGATTCACAGGAAAATATAGAATTTGGAGTGATTCTTTATCAAGGATAATACCTGGAATTTAATTGTATGGGCATTATTTTTCTCTATTCATCTCATAAATTTAGAGGAAGTTTAAGTCTGTGTAAAATTTTAGATTTCAGCATAATTTTCTACCAACAAATATTACAAATCACTAATTTTCTATTTAGCAAATGATTCACTCTGTTAAAAACATTTTATAAATAATTTTCCTAGGAGATCATGAAATAAGTTAATACCTTAAGAATAGTTTTTTATTAAAATTTATTCTGGGTTTTCTTAAGAAAAGCAATATTAATTACTTCATATCAGCTTTGAGAGTTCACTAAACTTTATTGCTTGATGTACTGATTCCAATTATTTTGATTCAGACTCAGTTATGTTACAAACTTTAGTATACATTCAATTCTGTGAATGAATGACTAAATGAATTCATTAATAATAATATTATTATTATATTGTATATTTAATATTATTTTATAATAATAAGTGAATTCTTGCTTACATTAGAAACATCTGATCATAATAAATAATTTATGAGTTATCAATAATAATACCTATATTTACTATTGTTTATTGACAACATATAATATTGAATCACCTGTAACTAATTTAGCTATAATTATTTCATCCCAGATAAAAATGGATTGGCTTCTTGGAAAGTAATTTACAAGAATTGGCATTTATATCATATGTAAACTTGTTTGCCTTCTAGTACTAAATATTTGAAAAGTTGAGACCAATGTAATTATTCACATTTTAACTTAATGCAAAACTATTTTCAGCCCTTAACTCAAACACTTTATGTTGAATTTTTAGTCCAATTTCAACAGATATTATATATACTTAATATTATTAACAAAAATATTATTGTCTTTTACTTCAGTAGCCACTCCACATTTATTATTATCATCATTGCATCAAATCTTAACTATGAAATAGAAATCAATGCTTTTTCCTTGTGATTTGCTTTCCTTTTTATGTAGGTCCAATATATTTAGTCTCTTATTAATTTTTCTATCTTGAACTATAATCTATCTTTACATTTACTAACATAACCTTTATTAAATAGCTCAACCATACAAAAGTTACCACCATATAACTCTTTTTTTGCTGTTGTTTTTGTTAATGATGATGATAATTATGTTGATGTTATTGTTATTGGGGAAAGTGGACTTCACTACCAGGTATTCTAGGTCAGTCATATGAGTTAGTATAATTCTAGGGTGTGAGGTTCTTATTGTTTGTTCACTTGTTTCATTAGTAATTTCTTGGGGCTAAATCTCCAGGGCAACACTCTAACTTGCTTGCTGCCAGGATGATTGCAAAATGCTTGACTTAGTTATTGAACTCTGTCATTGGCCCAGTAATGATGTCTCATGTGGCTTCTAATCTTAATTTCTCTAGTAAGCACTGAGATGTTTAACTTAATGATTCTATCTATATAGATTCTATCTATAATTCTAACTTTTTCAAATTTTAAATTGCATTTATGCAATGTTTCACTTTTCAGCTTCATAGTAATCTAATCCATAATTATATGTTGTAGAAATAAAAGTATACTTTTTAAAATTGACAAATATAGATAGATCCATTTTAATATTGATAAGAGCATACATAAAGTTACATTTTTTTTTGGTTTTTCAGGCCACACCTGTTTGATGCTCAGGGATTACTCCTGGCTAAGCGCTCAGAAATTGCCCCTGCTTGGGGGGACCATATGGGACGCTGGGGTATCAAACCGCTTTCCTTCCTTGGCTAGTGCTTGCAAGGCAGACACCTTATCTCTAGCGTCACCTTGCCAGCCCCACATTTTGTTTATTAACTGACATATTATCTTTGTTTAACTCTAACTTGCCATGGCATGTAACATATATTTTCCTAAGTTCACACAAAGAAAGCCTATAAGACTCATATATTGGACTTTAGTCTAATCACTTATTTATGCAAATTTCTGAATTCTATATTAATATGAATATATTAATGAAGTAATGCAATAATGAATACCAGTGGTAATATATAAAAATCTAAGAACTACATGTATTTAGATGAGTAAAAGAGGATATAAAGGAAACAAAAACATATGTAAGAAAGGGTCAAGGAGTCAAAGCGATAGCAGAGCAGTTAAGCGTTTGCCTTGCACACAGCTGACCCAGGAGACCTGAGTTCAATCACAGGTGTTCCATATAATCCCCCTAAGCCAGGAGCTATTTCTGAGCACATATCCAGGAGTAACCCCTGAGCATCACAGAGGGTGGCCCAAAAACCAAAAAGCAAGAAAGGAATTAAGAAAACACTGCTTTGATCAAATTGGTCTTTATTTGAATTCCATTATTATTAGTGTTTTGAAATAAAATTAAATTTATAGAAAAAGAGTTAAGCTCATACCTAAAACTGCCATTAGTAGGGCACCATACAATTTTTCTAACTTTCACTTTCATTTTCAAATATAATGACAATAGGAGTACTTAATTCAGCATTATTATGAATGTTTAACATAATAAAACAGTGTGAGTGGACAGCATGGCACCTTTGAAAGCTCAAATATTTAGTAAACATTTTATTTTTCTACTGTACTACAATAAAATCAAGAAAAGGTCCACAAATATTTCCTATTGATATGAGCAATATACCTGATTTTGCTATATTGTAGATCTAATTAATACACTTGGGTAAAAAAAAATCCTCTGCTGTATCTTCTATTTATTTAGAACTACATTTCTACAAAAAATTAAAATGAATAAAGAAACATATATATAAATTGATTTAATATTCACTTCATGACTTATTTTATTAAAAAAGAGATGAAGCACAACTTCCAACAGACTGATACAGGATGTCTCCTTTTTGTGCAAATATATCAGAATAAATAGTTGGCATTGATTTCCTACTGTGAACAAAATTTAAGTGGAGCAGATCAAAATTAGCATGCCATTATTCTTATACATGTGCCTTTAAGTCAATCGGTAAATTAAATGAGATCATTAAATGAGACTAAACTTCAGAGGACAGAATATGAGTGGAAAGTAGTACCATTATGACACCAATAAATGATACAGTACTTGAGAAATTATCTGTTCAAATAGGGCTAGGCAATTGTACCTGATCCTACAGTATTTAAGTTTAGGGGTAGGATAAAGTGTTAAATGATTTTTATACCCAATTTTTTGAATTAGAGAATATATTATTTGTGAAGTATATTTAAAAAGAAAATTCTGAACCCCTATATTTTTTCAGTGCATTTAATCCAAGGGTAGAGAGAAAAGGTGGAAGTAAATTCGTAATTTATCACCAAACAAAATACCACTAAGTTTATTATTTACTAAAACAGCTTCATAGTGTACAAGTGGCTCCCATCATTGCTAACAGGCTGTGGAGCCTGATTACAGTTCTCAAGAGCAAAGGGCATATACCCTGAATTATTTCATGGAGAAAAGAATGAGTTTGTTCTAGGGAAGTTGAATCTGATTTAATGGGTGATAAAAGAGAGGTACTGAATTTTATTCTAGCTAGCTGATTTCTATGTGCTTTTAATTTACAGAATTTTTTAATTCAAATGGATCATGGAGGTCATTGAGTCCAACCCTCTTAAGTGCATGACTCCCTTTGATGTAATTTGATCCTGCTTGACTAATTCTGCTCATAAAAACTCACTATATTTATGAGGAAGTCTATTCAATAACTAGAGCATTGCAATTATTTATTTATCTCCTTTATAAACTAGTCTTCTATAGTATCTTTTACTCAATTATTTCAGACACCAAGTAGGTTAAGCTGAAGGTTTTTAAATGTACAGTTATTTTATTATTTTTTTAAAATAAATAGCCAATTTATTTATTCCAAAAAGTGGTAGCAATGGCAATCAATTTGTAATACTGAAAATAATTGTGCTGAACTCATTTTATCAGATAATAAAATGAAACAGGGAGGCCAGCATTCTACTCAAAGTAGGACAACAAAGCAACCATTTTATTTTAGATTTAATTCTAGACATGCTATATATGGGATCAGTGCTCTTAACTACTTAAATTTACTTAGAAAAAAAATTAAAAATAACTTTATTTAAAGTTTTCAGAAAATTGGCCAAAATTGAAATAACAGGAAAAATTAAAGAAAAGAGGAAATTATAAATAGCATGTAGGAGTCCCTAATTAAGGAACAATTTGAAAGGTACAACTAGAGTACATAAAAAGTCAATAAATAAACATGTTATTCCTCAGTGGATCCATAGTTCTTTAATGAATTTCACAAAATTAAATTGAAATCAAGAACAGCAAAATATATATGAGAAGCTATTAATATAATCGGAGTAAGAAATTAAATTACTACTGTTTAATATATTCTGAATAAATCTAATAGTTCCTAAATTAGTTTAAATGTTTGAAAACAGGACACAAATAAAATACATAGCTTACTTATATCTATCAAAGGCAAAGCAAAAGTTATAAATTAGATTAGTCTAATTAACTCTTGACTTTAAGCTTTTCCAGTTTTCTTGAGGGATGTTATTAGGACATGGAAATTTGCTCAACACAGTCATCAATATATTTTATTTAATGAACCCATTTTAGAGAAGTTAGATATTTATAGTAGTTTTTTTAAATAGTCTTTGCCCTTTGAAGATATTTTAGGATATAAATTAGATCTTAACCCTAGATTTAATAATAGAATGAGGCCTAGATGTCTAACAGCAAGTTGTGTCTGCTGAAAAAAGTAATTTAGCACTATTTAAATGTATTTTATGTTTTTAAAAAATCTTGAAAATAACTGTATAATAATTATTTTTAAAATGAATCATCAAGCCTACCACATGTGTAAAACAATTCTCAAATAATTCAAGCAACGCTGCTGTAGTTTCTTTTTAAAATGGGTTTTTATTAAATATAATTGGGTATCGAACAATGATTTTCTTTTTTTGAATGAATAGTAATAGGTTATAAACAATAGACCATCAATTTATTTGCTCTTTGAATATCACTAATTATGCTAATGCTTTTCCTACTGATTGAATTTCTTTTAATTTATGAAATAAATGTGAAAGTTACATTAATATATTCATTTGGTCTAAAACTGATTGGGAAAGTTATCATGGACTATAATAAAGTTCCACCTGTAAAATAGGACATATATTAAAAAAACCAATAAAACTTAATTAGCAATAAATCTTAAACTTCTACCTTCAACCATTAATAATATAACATCCTAAAGAACCATGCAGAGGTTTCAAATCTCCAAACATTCTTTGTGCATATGTTGTTTCACCACATATCTGATCCCTGTGTGCTATTTTTTTTCAATTTCACTTGCAACATAGCTTTACAACTCTCCTGCTCACTTTTCCCAATGGGACCCACTCACAACAATTTATATCTATATGGTTCTAATGGCGCTCTCACGCATTTCCTGCACTACCTGAAAACTCCCATTAAGAAAAGAGCCTGCCAGGAGCAATTTCTGAGCATGGAGCCAGGAGTAACCCTTTGCCTTTCATGCATAAAGGTTCGAATCCCGGTGCCCCATATGGTCCCCTGTGCCTGCCAGGAGCAATTTCTGAGTATGGAGCCAGGGGTAACCCCTGAGCACTGCAGGGTGTGACCCAAAAACCAAAAAAAAAAAAAAAAAAAAAAAAAAAAAAAAAAAAAAAAAAAAAAAAAAAAAAAAAAGAAAAGAGATAGCAAAGAAAAGAAAAACTTTAAACTCTGGCAAATTAAGATTGTTTCTAAATGTGTCTACATTGATTTTAATGGTAATAATATTGATCATCTGATATACTCACTTGTTAATAAGACCATGTAAAATATTTTAGGCACTGTGGTTTAAAATATTGTTAATGATAAGGCCCCAAACATAACATATTCCAACACTATATACTCACTCCACTTGAGTCCACTTCTCTCACCATTTTCTAGCGACCCCTTCCCCTAGGTCAATTTCTGTAAAGGAAATCAATGTACAAAGAATGTCAAGATTTCTTTTCTTCTTAGGGTTTGGCATTGCTTCTATGCTAATATTACAAAAGGAAATACAGGTTTTAAATTTAGGTAGGGAATTTAAACTATCATCCCTTTTTATCTGGACTTATAAAAAATTTAATGTATTAAAGATGCTTTAATTGATATCAAAATTGTGTATTCCCTATGCAGTTTTATTTGATTGACTTATTCACATAGAAAAATTCTTATCTTATTCATCATTATAACTAATATACCAATTGGTGGATGTTTCAGGACAAAATTCAAAATTCATCAGCATTTATAAAGGGGAATTAACTATCAGAAAATTATGAAAACTAGAGTCAGACTACAGTAAAAACATGTACATGTGACTGACCCAATATAAAATATAACTCAACTAATCCTCTGATCCTGACAAGAATAATAAGCATCGAAGCAGGAATAATCCCTGAGCACTCCCAGATATGGCTTTAAGAAAAACAAACAAAACAGAAAATAAAAGCAAAAAAAAAAAAAAAACCAATATGTAGAAATGAATTAAATCTAATTAAATACCATAAGAAATGGTTTATGGGAGTCTGGAAGGGGGGGCGCCTGGGTGAGCCACGCGGGTGACGGAGCCTGGGACAACAGCCCAGAACGGGGACGCGTGTGAGCCTGGAAGGGGCACTGAGGTGTTCTTGGATACAAACGGGGGTCAAACAAACTAAGATTGCATCTCAGGGCTCAATCACACAAGATACCATACCCAGCTTGGGAGAATGTCCCGAGAAAACTCTTTAACATACCCGTTACCTCTAGGTTATACCTTTAGTTAGGACTGGAAGCACGTGACCACCCAGACCACCGAAGTAGCAACTGTGACCTACCGACTTATACTACAGGCCCCTCTCATAGAACACATTCAAACAAACTAGCATTCCCTCTCTCTTTTCTCTACTCTTCTCATTACTGGTTTCTGTTTTTGCTTTTTTATTATTTTCTTTCTTCTTTTTCTTTTTCCTTATTTTTTCTTTTTCCTTTAAATTTATTTTCTCTTGTCTTTCCTGCCCCTTCCATATACTTC
>PVKC010022967.1:0-17446 GCA_004027635.1 Crocidura indochinensis
CACACACACACACGCCAAACAATGACAGTGATAAAATTGGGGAACAGCATGATCTGCAGTCAACCAACACCGAGGGAGTGTTGCCTAAAAAAGACCACTTTAATAAACAAAGGGCAAACAACAGGAAGTATATAATTGTCTAGTTGAGAAGGAATTCCTCAATTCTAGCTATGCATTATAATCACTAAAAGCACTTTTAAAGTATAAGGTTTCTGAGACTCATGTCCAGAAATTCTAATAAAGGTAATATATTGAAGGTATTAAAGAGGTGTGTGTGTTTATCTGAAAAACAGATTGGAGAGGCCTATTAAGAGAATATAAAGTCTATGACTCAAGATAAAAAAACCAACCCATATATTTGAAATATGCTGTATTTCATGTGTCTGGGAACCACCACTTTAAAACAATAGCATTTAATGTTGGCTGTACATTGCATTCCTCTGGGGAACTTTAACAGCTATTGATGCCTGGACCCCACCCCCAGAATTTTTTATTTAATTATGCATTGCCTGTACAAAGGAATTTTTTAAGCTTCCCCAGATGTTTCTAATAAGCAGCCAGTGCTGAAAGCCTCTTCTTAGAGGCTTGCCACTCAGAGTGGGTTCTGGGCACTAGCAGCAACAGAAACATTATTTGGGAACTTATTAGAAATGCAGAAGCTCATTCCCGGCCAACTGAATTCAAATAGATATTTTAAGGAAATTCACTGGGTGACTCTTTTATGCATTAAATACTGTGAAGAGTTGGCCCTGAGAAATGATTCTTTGTCAGAGTGTGTTGACGTCAGTCTCATTAAGGGTTTGATAAAAGGGCCATAGCACTAGCACAGTGGGTGGGGGCATTTACCTTGTACGCTGCTGGATGTGGCCCCCAAAATTAAAAATATTAATATAAATACAATAAAAAATTTATTAAAAACACAAAAATTTGGGCAGCATACACGGTGGCATTCAGGAGTTACTACTGACTCTGTGCTCAGAAATCACTCCTGGCTGGTTCAGGGAATCATATGGGATGCGGAAATCGAACCATGGTCCATCCTGCGTTGGCCTCGTGCAAGGCAAATGCCCTACACTGTGCTATCTCTTAGGTGCCCAAAACACTAATTTACTGGCCACTAAACCTGAATCTCAGAGGATGGAATTCAGGACTATTTTCATAGACCATCCAAGTAATTAAATGTTTAAGTTTAGGGGCCCGGGAGATAGCATGGAGGCAAGGCGTTTGCCTTTCATGCAAAAGTCATCAGTTCGAATCCCGGTGCCCCATATGGTCCCCCGTGCCTGCCAGGAGCAATTTCTGAGCATGGAGCCAGGAGTAACCCCTGAGCACTGCCGGGTGTGACCCAAAAACCAAAAAAAAAATGTTTAAAGTTTCAAAACCATCATTCTAGAATAAAACAATAACTTATATTGAGATTCTACCAGGAAGTCTTCCCAGCGAGCATCTTAGGGGGTTAGTGTTAATTTACTTCCTAACTTCTGTGTATAACTTTGGCTTCCAATCAAAAAGCCTGGGGAAGGGTGGGGGATTGGGAACAATGATCTCCCCTCTGAGAGCTCCACCTTCCTTCCATCTGGGACTCATCCAGTTAGAATCATAGCTGGACATTTTTCTCACGATCTCTCTGATCTCCCTCTCGGGATTTCTGCCAAAGGCTACATGGACTCTGACCCTGTGCCTGATTCCCCAGATGATTTTCATATACAACAAAGTAAAGATGAGACAGAAGGAACAGGGATGGGGAGCAGCACAGCTGTGGACACTTCAAAGGCATAACCTAAGAACTAAGGGAGCAAACATTGCCTGTTCACAGGAAGTGGTTCTTGTCTTTGTGACTTGCATGCACAAAGTAATTCGGGGAAGTGGCTACTGCTGTTGACTTAAGAAAGGTGCATCTCCCCTTCTAGTGCATTTTCTTGTCCATTCTCAGCTGTATAACAGGAACAGGATGTGTATGTATTTATGTCTTATGTATCCTATAAATGTGCCCAATGTATCTTATTCTTTTTTTCCTCCATCTTGTGACTTAGCTGAATTTGGGCCAACAGCAAATTGTAAAATTCTGATTTTGGTGATGGAATAGGGCCTAGTCTCATATAAAAAGATTGAGGACTTTCCCTCTGTTCAGCTTTATGGATATTCAAGAATGCTCTGTGAAAGTGCTTCCAGAAAAAGCTTGTGGGTCAACTTGTTTGGATATTATAAGATAGGGAAAAGGTTTTGTGTCCTTACCACCTCACAACTATTAGTAAGTATATGTGACTGTGTGAGGATGCTTTGGTGATCCAGAGTAAAGATACAGATATAACTTTAAAAATGGTACCCTATTAAAGAGGATAGTAAGTATCTGCAGTGGGTCACTAAGATTTTGGGGGTGGTTTCTGGGCCACATCCGGTGACGCTCAGGGGTTACACCTGGCTATGCGCTCAGAAATCGCTCCTGGCTTGAGGAACCAGATGGGATGCCCAGAGGATCGAACCACAGTCTATGCTAGGCTAGCACGGGCAAGGCATATGCCTTACCACTTGCACCACCGCTCTGGCTCCTAAGATCTTTTTTTTTTTTTAAGCTTTATTCTTTATATAGTTTTTCCTCTCCTGTTTCAAGAAGGTAGGGCTTCTGGGGTTCCTTCTGCCAGGAAAATTGTTCCAAACTTAGAAATAAGCTTTAGAAAGAATAATACTAATTTTTTGGTTTTAGTCAGTGTTAAACTTGACTTCCTGTATGCTAGGTCTATCTTATGATAGGGTGAAATTACAAATTTTTGTAAGGTAATGTCAGTAATTTCTATTCAGCAGTTAAGGTTTGTGGCTGTATTGGATTTTAACCAGCTCTGTATCTAACTCAGCAATCAATTTATATATATGTAAATATATAATATGTTTATATATAATATTTCCAAATTATCTTTAGGACCAATTTTAATGTCTTACCAGTTTCCTCATAAATTGGAACTAAGTACAATCTTTGATAGGTATGCATCGTATGTTTACAAAAGTAATATATTCTAAATTTTAGAAGTTGATACTTCTTCAAAAATGGTTCATGTTGTAAACAACCATTCTTTCTGGATTTTGTTTTTCAAGTTTGAGCTTCTTAACAGGTTATGGAAAGTAGAGAGGGAAAAAAAGCAGAATCAGGCTGTGTATGGTAGAATATCCCAGATTTGGAAAATGATGGATCCAAAGCTTCTGATGATCTTTGGCCTGTTTATCCACAGAGCCCTGGGAAATTCACAGAATTTCCGGGGGGTGGGGGGGGACATCTAGACTCATAAGAATAGGGTGCTTAAGAAGTTAGCTGCTAAGTTTGATGTTCTCAGTCTTTACAAAAACCCAGAACAACAGTTCTGATTCAAGTTACCAGAATGAAGGGATGATGTGAAATTAGATAATGCTTACTTGACAAGATGACAATGAGATCCCACATAACACATGTGAGATGGCACAGGACAAATTTGATGATGGGTATTCCCATGATTCAATGTTAATATGTACCTAAAATACTAATGTGAAAGATATGTAAGCCACTATGATCAAAATTTAAAAAATTATAATAAAAAAAAAAGAAAGAAAGAAAAATAAAGGTGCAAACTTCCAAAAAAAATCATCTAAAAAAAAAAAGACTGGAAACTATTGGTGCTGGTAGAGACGATTTATAAAAAAAATCTCACCCACTACTGCATAGTTCAATGTCATGGAACTTAATATGAACATTTCTCAAAAAAAAGTAAGAACAGAGCTTCCATATACCCAGCAATTTCACTTCTTAGGATCTACTCCCAAGGTACAAAAACATTATTTTGAATGATATATATGTATTATATACATACATGTACATGTAATATATACACATATACGTATACATATATACACACTGTTGTTAATTGCAGCACTTAGTAAAGTAACTAGGATATAGAATCAATCTGGAGACCATAAAGAAAAACTCTATCCTAGGTTTTGTCCTAGGATCTGTGCAAAAACTAAGATCTCTAATTACAGAGGACTGACTTTGACAACCACGACTGAGCAAAACATTTCCTGGCATCGTAAAGAAAGACCTTGAGGTTTGACAACTAACATGTCCAGAGCCTGTAGTTGGTCTCATGACATTATGCTCTAAGGGTAGAGCCACTTCCTGTATCTCTTAGGCCAAGGACATTTTCCTTTTAATTTCCTCAATATTTATTGCATCTATAGAATAAAAAATTGCTACAGCTGCCCCCCATTTTTAAATTTTTTTAATTTAATTTGATTTAATTTTCTGCTTTCTTTCTTTCTTCTTTTAATTTTATTTATATTTATAGCTTTTAGACAGGGGCTTCTGCCTGCCTTTTTTTTTTAAAGAACCATAGAACATGAATCATCCTGTTCTGCCTCATATTTCTATGTCTTCCTACAAACTGAGAAAAAAAAAGTGGATGGGACTCAGGGGCCAAGCGGTCTCAGGAGCATTAAATGGAAATTAAAAATGGTTAAGCCTAAATACCTAAACCAATGTCAACAACAATAGAATCAAGAGACCTAAACTACAACAAGCTATACACTAAAGGGACCTGTTACACTAACAGTCCAGGGGGCTAAGGGTGGAGGGGTGTATGCTGGAAACCATGCTGGAGGGAGGTCAACACTAGAGGTGGGAATGGCCTTAATTCACTGTCACTATGTACCTGAAATACAACTGTGAAAGACTTGTAATTCACATTGATCTCAATAAAAATTATTTTAAAAAATAAACCTCAAATATGGTTGAAGAGAATGCTTAACTGGGTTCTCTGACCACAAATATCCTCCTCAGTGCCCAAGTTTCTACTATTATGTCTTCATTCTTTGAAGTTTTCACCTGACTAGATTTTAATACATATATTCCTGGGAATCCATGACCCATAGTGTTTTGTTTGTATGTTTGAGTTCTTCTGGGTATGTTCAATCAAAGTATGTTGGTCAGAATTACCTGGGAAATTTGCTTTTAAAAATACTTTATTGGTACTAGAGAGATAGTACGGCAGGTAAGATGCTTGCCTTACATGTAATGAACCTGGTTCAATCGCCAGCATCACATACAGTCCTTGAGCCCTGCCAGAAGTAATCCCTGAGACAGAGCTATGAGTAAGCTTGAGCATCTTTTAGTGTGACTCTAAAACAGACAAAAATTGTTTCTTTTTGCACCATGTCCAGTTAATTCCAATCTTCTGGGATTAAAAAAATGTAAGATGTCTGTAGTGTCATAGGTTTAATAGCTAATTCTAATATTTTTATTCCTGAGACCTTCTGAGTTGAAGTGAAGTGAGATGTATCAATTGGACAATAAATGATAGGGATGGGTGTTATCCTAGGATATTAAATCTCCAGGACTTGCATGGTTTGAGGGTGTGTATGTCTGTGTGTGTCTGTGTGCTTACAGAAATTTTTTCAGAGTGAGTGGGTTTTCATCAGCCTGGTTACTCAGGGTGTGGTTTGAGCTTTGCTTACTATTAGATACCTTCTCTAATATTTGGACTGGACCTTTGCATTTTCATTACCATCTCCTGTTCATTGTCTTGCAGGATAAGTTTAGGAAACTCTACTATAAGGTGGGCTGGGACACAAAGTAACATTCCCATGAGTTATACAGATGCCCTCTATGGGGCTGCTTTTCTGGGTGGTTCAGGTCCTTAGGAAACAGGATTGACCCTGGATTGCCCCTTGCATCTGGCTCTCCAGTCCAGAAGTACAGGGCCTTTTAGTGGTACCTTTCTCTGACTCTCCTTCCCAGGCTGCTGGGATTGGTTCTCTCTGTTCCTGGGCCCGAACCTTGTGGTTGTAAGGACAGACAACCAGGACAGACACAGCTCAAAGGTAATCACAGCTCAAAGGAAATCAAGGACATCATACTCCCAATTCCATTGGTTGCAAACTGTGTGGGTGAATGGAAACCCAGGAAAAGGTGCCCTTTTTATGCAGTCCCCACTGAGTTTGCTCACAAAGTTCATCTAGCTGACCTCCCATTACTCAGAACACACCCTCACCTTCTTCACCCAGCCTGCCAGGAGATACCTCACTCCACTCCAATGTGTAGCTGGCCCTGGCACTGGCTGCCTACAGCCTGACAATCCATTTAGTTGGAGACTGGTGGCTCTCCCTCTGTGGGCAGGTATGGACAAGTCCTCCAGGCACCTCTTGGCTCATCTTAAACTGGGATTGGCTAAGGATTGCTCTGGCAATGTCTTTAGAGATATCCAGATATATTATCAGTGGGTGTTCACTTTCCTGCACTCTTGCTATTCCCTCCACATATCTCTCATTCCTTCTGTGATCATTTCTCCCAATCTGCCCCTTTAGTCATAGTTTACTCTGTAGACATAAACTTTAGCATCACACAAAGCTGTTCCTTTGCCCCACACTTTCTGGCTTCTGCTTTACTTTTCTCTCCCCGACATCTATAAATTGTCTTGAAACCATCATCTACACATTTAATTTCCATCATTACTTGCGAAATTTTCCTGCAACTTGTTTTCTATCCACTCTGTTCTATCCAGATTGCTCTAACAAAGGCTCTCCTAAGACCACATACATCTATTCTCCATGCAACAGTCCAAGTGATCCCTGAAAACTAGAAACCACTTGCTCTAATAAAAAATGCATGCAATTTGTTTCAACATAGATGAAAATAGAGAATACCATGCTGAGTGAAGTGAGCCAGTAAGGAAGGTAGAGATATAGAATAATTTCTCACTTTTTTTCAAGAGTACAGCAAGTTAATAACAAATGGTCAAAGACAATCCAATGAGTAAACTGGTCCACACAACAGAGTTTGGAGGAAAAAGGTTTGAAAGGTAGGGAAATGGGAACCTTTAAGAAGGATACAGTGATGATGAGTGTGAAGTTCTTGGAATTACCTTAATAATAGTGCAAATGTAAATACCTCAATAAAAAAAACTAAAAAAAACTATAAACCACTTTACCTTGTCATTTAAAATACAAATTTTGGGCTTGCTGTATAAAACCCTGCATGTTGTGACTCCCATTCATCTTCTCTATCTCATGACTCCCCTTATGAAACAACACTTACACTGCTTCTGTTCTTAAAAATCATTCTTCTCTTGAATAGTGCTTGCTACAGTTTAGATGTCTCTGATGTAATTTTAAATCACTGAGTTCCCATTTAACTAAGGTGTAATCTTAACTTAGTTAAATTGGCTTCCTTCCTTCACTGATATTGTCTAACTTTTTAGATATTTGGTTTTTAAGGACACAGCTATATATATAGTCTAAAGGAAATCTTAATCATCGGTACTTTTCAAGCTATAAGAATTAACTAAAGCAAAATACAAAAGAGATAAAATAACTACCCGTATTTGCCGGCGTATAAGATGACCCCCTAATTTTACAGTTAAAACATAGGTTTAGGCCTATATTCACTGTATAAGACAGAACTTTCCTGTGCTGCAACTGTATGTACCACAGTGATCCAATCACAACAAGCAAAGGTTCAAAGGGTATACTGTAATAGACTTCCTTTCTGACTCTGGCCCATTTGAGCAGGCTTTTGACAGTGTAGATTTGGGTCCAGAACATTGTCTAATTTTCATGCATCAAAAGCCTGCTTGGATTGGCAGAGTTAGAGAGGCGGTTTGAGCAGCCTTGCAGTTGGAAAATTCGTTTCGTGGCAATATCCAGATGATTTTCGTTTAGCGGCATATTGAAACATTTTTCGGGATATACTTGGCATATAAGACGACTCCCGATTTTCGGTTGACTTTTCTTCATTTAAAAAGTCGTCTTGGGGCCCGGGAGATAGCATGGAGGTAATGCGTTTGCCTTTCATGCAAAAGGTCATCTGTTCGAATCCTGGTGCCCCATATGGTCCCCCGTGCCTGCCAGGAGCAATTTCTGAGCATGGAGCCAAGAGTAACCCCTGAGCACTGCCGGGTGTGACCCCCCCCCAAAAAAAAAAGTCGTCTTATACACCGGCAAATACGGTATAAATATATTAAATATATTGTATAAGGTTTTTTATAAAGTATGACAAAATTCTATAAAATAGAGTGTAGATGCCAAGACCTCCAGATACAGAGGTCTGATTTTATCACCCAAGATACAGCAGAAATCTCCCATACAAAAGCACAAGGGGAGAGTAAATGAACCTGAAAGGAGTCTATAGTCAATCCCATGACAATATATGGCAAGGGTGGAGAAACCCTGTATCTCTTAGGCAAAGGAAATTCCTTTTCGAATGACCCCAATATTTACTGTGCATCTACAGGAGGGAAAAAAGAAAAAAAACAAGCACAAAACAATCTTTTTTTTTTTTTACTATTATTATTTGCTTATCTATCTTTTGTTGATCACATTATTGTGGTTTGTCTATCGAAGTGGATATCTCTATATTTACTTATTTATTTTCTTCTTTTCTTATGTCTACTGCCACATTTCTATTTCAAAACAATGACCTTTATATGGTACTTCTTCTTTTTTTTTTGGAATGCTCACTGGATATTTTATTTGTTTCTCAAACCATTCCCGGAGTATTTAATCCCTTTATTTATTTATTTTATTTATCTTTTTTCTCTTCTATTTTTCCCTCTCTCTTTAATTTTCTCTTTAATTTTAATTAATTTATTAATTTTATTAATTTTAATTAATTTAATTAATTTTCTCTTTTTCAAACAAAACCACATAACTTGAACTAACTATTCCCGCCTCCTAATTAGGGGGGGGGAAGGGGGTAACCAAGACCAAACAGGTGTAAGACCACTAAGTAGTAAGCTAGGCACAAGGAGGACCACTTGCTTTAACAACCCCGGGGGTTAGGGAAGAGGATATGGAAAGTAGGATGGGAATGGAGGTGGAGGGAGGACAATTTGGTGATGGGAGTTTCCCTGATTTTATGTTAATTTGTACCTAAAATATGATTGTCAACAATATGTAAGCCAATATGATTAAAATAAAAATTATATATATAAAAATAGGAATGGCCCAAAACAATATAATTTACATAAATAGCAATTTCTTGTTCAGGTAATGAGGTAAAGCTCTGATAAATTAATGTGACCTTTCATATACAGCAGGACTTCAATTTGTGTAAATAGATTAATTTCTATTGATGTCTTTATACTCACAATCAGAAACTCACAATCAGAAACTAAGATAATGAGGCACATCACACGTTTTTAGTCTGGCTCTTAATGTTGAGTATAATTATTTAAAGTCATACTTTTGGGAAGTTTCTATTGTTGGATGGAATCTTTTTTTTTTTTTTTTTTTTTTTTTTTGGTTTTTGGGTCACACCCGGCAGTGCTCAGGGGTTACTCCTGGCTCAATGCTCAGAAATCGCTCCTGGTAGGTTTGGGGAATCATATGGGATGCAGGAATTCAAACCGCCATCCTTCTGCATGCAAGGTATCTCTCCAGCCCCCAAATAGAATCATTTTCTCTCTCAAACTATTCAACAGGAGTCAACAGAATATGTACTGATGTGACAGTTACTTGTAATAATACGCACAATTGAAGGTGTCACCTACAGGAGATCACATAGTTATTGGACAGTAAAAGAAATGCATAACCTGGGAACAGTCTACCAGCTAATGATATATGAAAAAAATTTTTTATTTGGGACCTGCAAAGGGGTTTCCTGTTCAACATATACATGAATTGAGACAAAAATATTTTTCTTTTATGTCAGTGAGTTGTTTTTTAAAAAGCATCTGTTAAATTCCTTGTTAGGAAATTGTTAGGAAAGGACTGGCTCCAATTAAAACACAGGCCCATAATTTTCAGTTTTAGACACTTAGAGAAACAATAGATAATGAAAACCAAGCTCAAAAGGAAAAAAGAGAGAGAAAGAAACAATAAGAAAACTCCATTCAGAATGGAGCCAAGTCATCTGGATTGGGTTTCTTTGGGGTGGGCGTTTCTTCCAACTGTTCTTTCCATCTCTTTTGCATCTATAAATCCACTGAGGACTAGAAACTGAAGAAAGTGGGGAATCCTGCCCACGGGCTAACACTGGTGTAGAAAATGGAAAAATGGAAAAACACTGGTGTAGAGCATCAAGTGTAGCAAATGGAAACTCCTTAGCATTCACACTGAGAAAACTGTGAGCAAACCACTTACTGCAGAACCACTGAAACAGCTGAAGTCTTATTCCCAAGGCTCTTTCTTTAAAAAAAAAAAATGGCGATGTACAAGGAATATCAACTCAGTTGATGCCAAATTCATTTTGCCAGTAAATCTGAGATTGGTAAAGAGCCCTGCTGTTCTCTCCTGTGTTTTCCCTGCCCAGTGAATGACTCACTTAGACTCACACTGGGCCCAGTCACACAGGCAAGCAGGAGCTGAATGAGAAAGCACTTTAAGAGATTAGCACTCTGCTAGCTCAAATGTTGAGTCTGATGATATTTTCACATCTTGGGATCTGCCTCACTGAGGCACAAATCATTCACAATTCCCCTCACCAACTGTCCCTCCACTCTCAGGGGCGGTGTGGGCCAGACACCAGAGCCTCACCAATTTGAAAAGGATTTTGAGAGACTAATTGTCTAAGGAGATGAATAGTTACAGTCACTGAGCTCTCAAAACTGTAATGCAGCTCATGAAACAGGCCATTCTAATTCCAAAACCCACATTATGTACAGGAAGTGGAACTTCTCCAACTGCTTGGTGAGTGTCTCGGTTGTTTACCTCTGGGCTTTGTTTCCAAGGATGGCTTTTTATGCCAGGCCTCACTGGCCAGAGAGGAAAATAGAGGATCCAAGTTACAAAGAGGTATTTGATTTCAAACACCACCTGGTTTCCTGAGATGTCAACATTCCCCAGAGCTCAGAGTGGCCACTGGAGCTGTTTCTGCTTGAGTTCTGAGCTTTATGGCCCCAGCGTGAGCAAACTCAGAAAACATAGGCCTGTTCAACCATTCCATAAGAGAGACTAGTTAGTTCCATCCCAACCAAATAGGAAGGGGCCAGGCTTGATATGCAGACAGACTTCTTTTGAGACCACTATTAAGTCTGAGTGCAGTCTTTTTTAATTTTCCTTCTCCTTTACAGAAGTGTCCTATCTCTCAAGTTCAAGATTTGGATAAAAGTCTTCTTCAGATTGTCATGCAATGATCTCCTGGGGGCAGCAGGAGATGGGGTGGGGGCAAGTTACTGTGTGACACAAGTCCCTAACCCAATTGGACTGATTACTTTTCGCTGCTGCCTTCACAATAAAGAGGTAGTTAGGTATCCATTTAGAGAAATACTTTCAGTTAAATACGGAATGGCTTTTCAAAGAGAAAATATTGACATTTTTCAAGTAAGTTATCCAGTGCTAAAGAGGATTCTCTAGAAAGAAAGGCACAGAATAGGAATTTATGGGCAATGAACATTCTTCCAAAAAGACTCCCTCTATTTAATAGCAATGTAGTTTTATCCATCTTTTTTGTCCCCAGGTGTGTAATGGCCCAGCCTCCAGAACTGGAGGTTGGAAGGTGGGTCACTTTTCACCTGGCAATGGCTAAATGTGGGTGAGAAGAGATGGCCTTTAACATGAGATGAGCCTTTAACATTAAAATAGTACCTCTTTAAGTCTTCAGGTCACCAATTATTTTAAAAGGAGGACTTGAAAAGACCTAATAGAAGTCTAATAGAGGGAAGAAGAGAACCATGAAGATTTGGTATCTAAAAAGCCATAAAAAAGTGATCAGCATACTGGGGTCCCTTGAGAGGGGATGGGAACAAGTAACCCATCTCCTGTAGAAGCTCTGGCTGCTGCGCACATACAGGTCTGCCCTACAACTGCTGCCCTTCCAATGGCCCAGCTTCACTTTTCCACTCATCTCTGCAGAGAGTCCTAGCTGACAAAAACTATAAACTTGGCAGTTTTGTGACTGACATTTCCAGGGATGTTTTGGAGCCAAGGAGAAGACACTTCCTCCCATACCTCTGTACTTTCCAAAAGTCCCAGCAACTATATCCACGAATCAACATTTGAGCTTATAGATCCAGCTTAATAGATAGCTTAATAGACCTTGGGACTGCATGGCTACTTACACAACTACGTGACAACCCCATAATTGAAATACTGACGTCCCAGTAAGAATACACCAAATTAGATGTGAAGTTCTTATAGAAACAACATAAGTATCTTAAAACCAACAACAGAATGCTCAACTAGCGATATTCAGCTTAGTAAACCTTCAGATAATGATATAAAGATCCCATTGCAAGTTGTGACAGTTTTGAGTTTTGTTTTGTTTTGGTTTGATTTTGGGTTTGGGGCTACACCCAGAGATGCTCAGAGATTACTTCTGGCTATGCACTCAGAAATTGCTCCTGGCTCGGGGGACCATATGGAACTCTGGGGTTAGAACCCAGGTTCATCCTGAATCAGCCCTGTGCAAGGCAAACACCCTACCACTGTGCTATCACTCAGCCCCAAGATGTGAAAGTTTTTACTAATTTTCCTTTAATGATTTTTTCCTATAATTGCAATACCATTTAGTTGTGCCAAGCAATATAACATAAATTATTCATACATACCATGTGGCAGCCTTAGGGTGGGGTGTTGGAAAACTACTGATAATGGTTGAAGGAATGTTACATTGGTAGTAGGTTTGGTGTTTGAACATTGAATGCCAGGAATACTTGTATTATAAGTAACTCTGTAACACTCTTTAAAATAAAGAAATGTAATTAAAATTTAAAAAGAAAGGTTATTATGGCTGCTGCAAAGTGGACAGATAAGAAAGATCAAAGACCATAATGATCAAGGATCATAATGAGTGACTTCATTTGTGGGCAGTAAAGGAGAGGAGTGGAAAATAAATGGCAGGTCGCAGAGAGGAGGGGCTGGGTTTTTTTGTTTTTTGCTTTGTTTTTATGTTTATTTGTTTTAGTTTAATAAAGAAGAGATTTGATCATGTTGCTTGCCTGTAGGAAAAGGTCCAGAAGTGAGGATAATAAGCAAAAAAGGAAGGCCTAAGAGAACAGATGCTGAATCTCAGTGGAGGCTAGGTAGTAGAGAATCCAGTTTCTCCCTTGAGAAAGAGGAGAGAGCTATAAGATGACTGTAGCTTCAATGAAAACTGATGTTCTGAGGGTGGGACTAAAGTGAGTTCATAAAATAGAAGCCACCAAGCATGCATCCAACTTGGAATATTTGTGTCATCCTCAAAGTTCAATTGTAAACATCCTAACCTCCAGTGGGATGACATTTAGAGGTGGGGTGGTAGGAGATAATTAGTTTTAGATAAGATCATGGTAGTGAGGCTCCCTTGATGAAATTAGTGCTCTTAGAAGTAGAGGAAGAGGGACCGGAGAGATAGCACAGAGGTAGGGCATTTGCCTTGCAAGTGGCCAACCCAATACCAATGGCGATTCTTATCCCGGCATTCCATATGGTCTCCCGTGCCTGCCAGGAGCGATTTCTGAGTACAGAAACAGGAGTAACCCCTGTGTGCCGCCGGGTGTGGACCCCCACCCAAAAACATAGAAGTAGAGGAAGAGATCATTTTCACCCTTACTTAGCCAATTAAGGATAGAGATAATAAGGCATCCCAAGTCTCCAGAACTGGGAGAAAGAGATGTTTGTTGTGAAATCACCACATCTGTAGTGTTCTGAGGTCACATACTGAACTGACTATAAATCTGGAAATCTTTGGCCATTAGCAGAGAAACAGTGTCTATGATTAGGGGAGTAATAGGGATGGTGAAAGTTAAAGACTGCCACTGGAAAGGAAAGACAGGACAGGAAAGACAATGATTACGGGTCCGTGAAATGGTGCTATAGAAAGAATACAGAAAGCTAAGAGAACATAAATTCTGGAACCCATGCTCCAAAGGTACAACTTTCTTCTTTTTGTCTCAGGCACACTCATATGGAAAAAGATGGGAGTTGTTTGGGTTATCTCCAGAATAAGGTCTTGATGAACTGACTAAAGGAAAGAGGCAAGGAGGTTGTTGTTGAGAATGTTACATAGGAGTTGTGTCTTTTGATTCAGCCATATTATCATTATTGGGCTAGAAGAGTGGATCAGACATTGAGAAAAAAAGTGTTGAGCTAGGAGAAGAGTGATGAATATTATTACACATTAGGTAGTTTGGTAGATAGATATTAGAGGTAAAACAGGTCTAAGTTGCTGCATAGGGTTGAAGTCTTTTGATGATAAATTACCAAATAATACCTCTTGAAGATCTATGTCTTTCTGGAAGAAACAGAGGAAGGTATACCACTTAAAAGACTAACCATTCAGAATAGGATGAATATTGCTGTTTCCCTACTCACCATAGTGTTCACCAGTTATGGGCAACCACATACTTCCTACTAAATTCAAAATCCTATTTAACATAAGATTTTAATTGCCACTATTCATTCATTCCAATTTTCCCATGAAGTAGTAACTGCTTTTAGTTCAGGTAGAGATGATAGAAGTGGACTGTGCTTTTAGTGGCAGGGATAAAGAAATAATCACACAAAGGAGCTCCTAAAGAAAGAGAATGACCATTTCAGAGCCCAGTCTTCCTTGTCCATTGGTTCACACTGAGAGAGCCAAAGGTGGTTCTAGGGATTGCACCTGACCTCAGAATTGCCTCTGGTTATGCCCACAGGGTCAATTTCAACTTATTCCTTAGAGATCACCTGAATTGTCACTTATTGTTCCAAATGGAAATCCCCAGCTAGTTAGCCTGGCTTCCAGAGGCGGAGAATGAGGCAAATCATAAATCTCATGAGTAAATGATTTTCCACATTGGAACAGATGAGTATTTCTGGCCCAAGGTTGGCAGAAACTCATGGGAGGCTGCTGTTAATTCCCTTTAGTCATTCTGGGTCATAATGTCCTAAAAGCTCGACCCAGCCTGAGGCAACAAGAAAACAGAAGCAACATTGGGCCCATCTTTAAGAAACACCTTCCACTTGATCTAATACTTTTTTATTTTGGCTGAAAAGTTTCAGCTGGCAGAAAGCTTTATTTTATTTCTTTGTGCTGAAACTTCTTGGTTCAGGTCTTTGTATTTTTCAGTCATTGCAAAACTGACCTCTGATTGCACAACATAGGTACTACAATGATACTGGTGAAATTATTGAACCCCACTAAGTCTGGTGGTGGTAAACTCTGATAATGATAAAAGGAATTGACAATATTAATCCCTTGCTTTGACATGACTTGCCATGACAGCTTGCTTTAGGAAACAACTGATATTAAAAAGAATAAGTCATCTTTGTGCCATGCTAGTCTATTTGCTTATTGTTTTTTTTTTTTCAGGGAAGTATTGGTATGCATGTGTGGGGGATTTTACATAATGAAATATCTTCAAAAAGAAGATCTCAGAAATGGCATATATCTCTTGTCTTTTTGTATTTGTTTCCCCTTAGACATTTATCAGATAAACAATAATTGGAACTAGAAGAAAACTTCTGCATATTCAATAATACAAAGGAGACTTGAATTTAAACGTAGAGGATATTAATAAAGGAAAGCACCATACTGAGATGCGTGTTCACAGTGTATATGTGTGTGCATGAAATTGTGTGACTATGTTGAAGTGTATGTATGAGACAGCAGGGAAGAAAAAAGTACGAGAGTACAGTAAGCCCTGTGTGGGTAGGTGGAGTTATGACATGGAATTCCTCTGGCCATGACCAGATACACACCTAGCAGGTGGGAAGTTTGAAACTAACACATGCTGTATATTACCAATCACCTTGGCATTTCCTCAAAGCTGTACTGCATTTGGATCCATCCTCCCACATTTTTTTCTTTGTCCTCTCCATACTTTAAATTTAAGTTCTCCCAAATAAGTGACAGACTCTTTTGAGACACAGCCAGTCTCCTTTGGCTAGAATCACAAATATAATTATGTTTCTGTCATTTCAGATAGCAATAGGAATCTGGTAATTAAAAACAAGTCAACATTTAAGATGGATGCAAATGTTCCTAACGCTACATTCCAAATTACCACATGCTATGATTATAGACAAAGTTCTTGTCCTCTTAGTTTTTAGCAGAAGGCTCTTTCCTTAACTAATAGGCATTAGTGGAATATTTAATGATGGATAGGAAGGCTACATAGCTTAAGACACAAACTTTGTAAGATTATAGGTTTTAGTGAGTTAGAGAGACAGACCTCCAGATTTCATATGTGGAAAATGACACCCCAATTGGGAGGAGGAGCTTCGGAAAGATTATTATGTAAAGAGGATCCATTTGTGAATGGGAATAGTTAGTATTTTATAAAAGAACTGCAGAAAGCTGTCTTATAGCTTCTGCAATTTGAGAATACAGTAGGCAGAAATCTAGCACTGAGGCTCTCACAAATTATGATATGCTATGCCTTAATCTTGGGCTCCCAGAAAAATAAAAAATAAATTTCTGTTGTTTAAAAACAGCACTTCTGAGATTTTTCCCAAGTTCTTTCCCAACAGCATGTAAGATAGTTCTTCTAGAAAGAAATCTATGAAGTTGACAAGAAGAAGACAATTTCTAGAAGAGATTGTAGACTTATTCTTTTTTGTTGTTGTTTTATGTCTTTTTCTGGTTCAAACCCAGCTGCTCTCAGTTGTTATGCCAGGCTCTGCACTCAGAAATCGCTCTTGGCTTGGGGAACCATATTGGATGCCGGGGATCAAACCTGCATCCATCCTGGGTCAGCCACGTGCAAGGCAAACAAAATACCCTACCTCTATGCTACCACTCTGGCCCTGTAGACTTATACTAAAGGCAAACCAATTATTTTTTAAATAGCTTTGGCTTTTTTGGTTTTTCACTACAAAGCTAATAAACTACTTATAACAGAAAATTAGAAAACACAGGTTAGAAAAAACACTTAAATTCACAATCCCACACCAAGAAGTAACCACATGGGTTACTGTACCCCAAGACCCATCTTTTTCCTCATTTTTTTTCTCCCATTCTGCCACTTTGGTCATGCCTACTTGATACCTTTAAGTGTCCTTTTTAGATTACATTTTCTAAAATGTTTTCAATATTTAAGTAAGTTTAAAAACTACTGCTAAATATGGGGCCCGGGAGATAGCATGGAGGTAAGGCGTTTGCCTCTCATGCAAAAGGTCATTGGTTCGAATCCCGGTGCCCCATATGGTCCCCCGTACCTGCCAGGAGCTATTTCTGAGCATAGAGCCAGGTGTAACCCCTGAGCACTGCCGGATGTGACCCCAAAAAAACAAAACAAAAAAAAAACCAACCAAAAAACAAAAACAAAAACAAAAAAAACTACTGCTAAATTTGGAAAGAGACCAGAGGAATCTACCTGGATTCTTTCATAACTTTGCCTTTTTTTCCTTTTTGGTTTTAAGACCATTCCCCACAGTGCTCAAATATTACTCTTGGCTCTGCACTCAGAAATTACCCTGGTAGGTTTGGGGACCATATGGGATGTCAGGGGTCAAACCCAGGTCAGCCATTTGCAAGGGAAATGCCCTATCTGCGGCGCTATCATTCTGGTCCATCTTTCCCTATTTTTTT